>JAHRHZ010000008.1:15874053-15895033 GCA_024137785.1 Ginglymostoma cirratum | reverse complement strand
GTTAACTCTGTTTCTCTCTCCACAGATGCTGCCAGACCTGCTGAGTTTCTCCAGCAATTTCCGTGTTTATTTCAGATTTCCAGCATCTGCAGTCCTTTGTTCTTTTCGAGGCTTAAGAGGCTGGTTCCTGAGAACAGCAAGACTGACGTATAAATGGAGATTGGATTGGTTAGGACTATATCCACAAGAGTTTAGAAGAATAAGGGTGGAAGGGGATCTCCTGGAAATCTACAAAATTCTCAGTGGACTAAACAAGAGAAATGCAGGAAGAATGTTCCCAATGACCGGGGGGAGTCAAAGGCAAAGGGGGAGGTCATTTAGGGCTGAGATCAGGAGAAATACCTTCACCCAGAGAGTGGGGGGCCTGTGGAATTCTCTGCCACAGCAAGCGGTTGAGGCCAATGCATTGAATGCTTCCAAAAAGGAGTTAGATACCCGAAACGTCAGCTTTCCTGCTCCTATGATGCTGCTTGGCCTGCTGTGTTCATCCAGCCCCACACCTTGTTATCTTAGATATAGAAGTCGGGTTTAAAAGGATCAAAGGATATGGGGAGAAAGCAGGAAGAGGGGACTGAGTTGGATGATCAGCCATGATCATATTGAATAACAGAATAGATCTGAAGGGGCGAATGGCCTACTCCCACTACTATTTTCTATGTTTCTGTGAAAAAACTGGTTGCTTATAAGGACTCTGTTGGTTCTATGCCCTCTGGTTAGGCAGGGCTAACAGAAACCTGGGCCAGGAGAAAGATGCTTGGTCAGCAAGCATATCATGAAACATCGACACAGGCACTCTCAGATCCTCTGACTGCTCCAACATGCTAGGTAGTCAGCCACATCTGAAGTATAGCCCCCCACCGGTGCTCTGGAACGAAATGCAGCAGCCAATTGGAGCACAGTAACATCCAACTCAGCAGCAGTGAAGTTAAAAAATGTGCTTGGCGGTTTTGGTAGGGGGAAGAAATATTGGCCACGGTGAGGCAGGGAGACGATGGCGTGGTAGTAAGCCAAACGTGCATTAATTTGTTTCCTAACAGTCTTTCTCGCGGGTGATGCCTTCCACAGCTGAATAGTTTGCAGACCCTCGCACTCTAGAACTGGGTATTTGAGTGAAGAGTTGGATGACTGCCAGCGTGGAATTTTGAGTGTGGCAATTTTGAGGGGTGGGAGGCGTAAAACCGGGGAAGAGTGCAGGAAAAAGATCAGGAATAACCAGGGAAAGCCAACCTGTTCGTCATTAATTTCATTGCATGCAATTCCTGGTATTATTTTAACGTCAAGTTCAGTGCCCTAATTCAAGCTGAAGGTGACTTTGTCTGTTTATCAGGCAAGGCCATCCTCAGGGCAAGGACTGAGGGCTGTGTCACAGGGATGGATAACTTGAACTGTCAGGTTCACAGACTGACTCAGCGCCTGTGGAACTGTGGAACTAGGGACGAATTTCTGAGCATTTCACAGCTGGATGCCGCTCTATCTCCATTGTGCTTGTGTACTGAGGCTTGATCGACCATTAGTGCTGGACGTTTGGGTGCTACACCCGCCCTGATAAGCACATTTTTGTACAAATTCTGTCCATACAAGAGAATAAAATGCTTCTTCACACAGTCTGGGAACAGTGTGGAGTCTAATTTTAGGCTGGCTATCAACTTGTGTGGTTTTCTTGCTGAGGAATCGAATGTTCTGTCTGGTGGAAATGCTCAGTTTAGTAAGATTTGGACGCAGTGCAAAGCTCGTCTCTACATCATTGCTGCTGCACTTCAGATCCCTCGTCCTAGACTTGCTGACCAGCTAAATCTGTTTTCATTGCCTCACACATGCACTCACATGGACTGCACATGTGTGCATTCATTTAACAGACATCTCTCGCTCAACTAAAGGACACAAGGGTAAAAAAAAAATCACTCAGGCAAAAGCTAGATACTCAGAATCTAGTCGACTGCATTTGCTGCTCACAATGTGGTCTCCTCTACATTGGGGAAACGATGCGTAAACTGGGTGACTCTCTCTGAATGACCATCTCTGGCTTGCGGTCAATGCTTTCGACAAACATTACACTCCCCCTTTTCAGGCAGCCAAGAAATCCGAAACAAACACAGAATGCTGGAGAAACTCAGGAGGACTGTGCAGACAGAAGCGGAGTTTAACATTTTGAGTCTGACAGGACTCTTCTTCAGAAGAAAAGAAACACTGATTCACCTGCCTTTAAATCATTTGTGTCTTATTCATAAGAAAAACACAAGACTTGGAAACAGGAGGGGACCATCCAGCTAAATTAAAAACACAATACTGAGGTTACTGAAGAGCTGAGCTTAAAACAGATGAAGTTCCAAAGGAGTCATCTCAGACTCAAAACATTAACCCTATTTGTCTCCCCACAGATTCTTCTAGATCTGCTGAATTCCTCCAGCACTGTCTGGTTTTATTTTGGGAGCCAGTCAACCTCTTGAACCTGTCCCATTATTTCACAAGAATGTGGCTGATTAGTATATCAGTGCCAACATTCCTTTGTTTCTATATCCAAAACAAAGCAGCTGCTTGACTGGCACCACATCCAGAAAAACATCCACTCTCTCCACCATCGACAATCAGTAGCAGCAGTGTGTACTATCTACAAGATGCACTGCAGAAATTCACCAAGGGTCCTTAGACAGCACCATCCAAACTCATGACCTCCCCTATCTGGAAGGACAAGGGCAGCAGATACATGGGAACACCACCCCCTGCAAGTTCCTCTCCAAGCCACTCACCATCCTGACTTGGAAATATATTGGTGCTCTTTCAGTGTCGCGGGGTCAAAATCCTGGAACTCTCTCCCTAAGGGCATTGCGGATCCTGCCTACAGCACATGGACTGCAGCGGTTCAAGGAGGCAACTCACCCCCTCCTCCTCAAGGGGCAACTAGGGATGGGCAATAAATGCTGGGCCCAGCCAGTGATGCCCACATCCCATGAGTGAATAAAACAAAAACCCTTGTCAGCATTTTCCAACAAAGAATCTATCCTGAAAATTTCCAGATGTCACTCTCGGAGAGCTGAGATCTAATTTTAGGATGGTGCCCATCCCTGGATTCTGCATTTCCCAGAATCTAGACTTCTGCATTCACTGCTCACAATGTGGTCTCCTCTACATTGGGGAAACGATGCGTAAACTGGGTGACTCTCTCTGAATGACCATCTCTGGCTTGCGGTCAATGCTTTGAACAAACGTTACACTCTCCCCAGGCATGTGCTTTTCAGGCAGCCACTACAGGTCACAGGATTTAACATTTGCCAAACTGGCCCATGAGGTCCTGATTGCACATCTATTTTTGGGTCAGTTTAAGTTGAAGTGGCCCAGACCCACACATCTTTGCACAGCCTTCTACATAGGAAAGCATCAGCACATGTGACCGTCTCCTGTTCAGAGATGTCTGGGGCAGGTGGGACTTATACCCGGGCTCACAGGTAGGGACACTACCATGGTGCCTCAGTATACGTCTAAAAATTACAGAAATATTGCTCACTCCATTGATCTTATAGTAATGCACAGGGTCCTGAGGGGACTTGAAAGGGTGGATCTTGAAATGATCTTGTCCCTCATGGGAGAGACTGGAAGTAGGGGACATTGTTTAAATGGAAGGAGAGATGAGAAATTTTTTTCTTCAAGAGTGTTAAGTGTCTTCGGAATTCTCTGACCCAAAGAGTGTTGGAGTCAGTCACTGAATATTTTTATGGCAAAGGTAGATAGATTTTCGACAAACAAGGAGGTCAAAAGTCATTGGAGTAGGCGGAAATATGGAGTTGAGGTCATAATCAGATCAACCATGTTCTTATTGAATGATGGACCAGGTCAGAGGAGCTGCATGACCAACTCCTGCTCTTAATTCCTATGTTCTCGACTTTTCCGTACTCTCGTTTCCATCCCCTCGATCCCATATTTCTGTCAATCAAAATAAATAGTTTTTGAAACAGAAGCAAGAACAGAAGTTGCTGCAAAAGCTCAGCAGGTCTGGCAGCATCTGTGGAGGAGAAATCAGAGTTAACGTTCGGGTCTGGCGACCCTTCCTCAGAACCGATAGTAGCTGGGAAAATGTCAGTGTCCATGCAGAAGGAAGGGTGGGGGGAGGGGGGGGGGGAGGAGTAAACGATGGGTCGGGATAGAGCTCCACAGAGAGAGAAGATCAGTTGGACTGACAAAGGGGTGTTCAACGATCTGGCTGGGAGGGTGAATAGTTGTTAATGGAGACAGTTAGTGACTAACAATAGGTGGTATGTAATGGCAGGCTATGTGATAACAAGGCCTGGTGTGTGGGGTAGGGGGCTAGGGCATGGGAGAGTTCAGGCCCTAAAATTATTGAACTCAATATTGAGTCCGGAGGGCTGCAGGGTGCCCAAGCAGAAAATGAGGTGTTGTTCTTCCAGCTTGCATTGAGCTTTGCTGGAACGACGCAGCAAGCCGGAAGCAGAGAGATTGGCCAGGAAACAGGGTGGTGTGTTAAAGTGGCAGGCAACTGGAAGCTCAGGGTCTTTTTTGTGAGCAGAACGTAGGTGTTCTTCGAAGTGATCTCCCAGTTTACGCTTTATTTCCCCAATGAAGAGGAGACCACATTGTGAGCAGCGAATGCAGTAGACTAGATTCTGGGAAGTGCAGGTGAAGTGCTGCTTCACCTGGAAGGTATGTTTGGGCCTTTGGATTCTGGGGAGGGAGGAGGTAAATGGGCAGGTGTTACACCTTTGTGGATTGCAGGGGAAGGTGCCGTGGACCTGTGTGGGGGAAGACAGGAGTGAAGGAAGAGTGGACCAGGATGTCCCAAAGGGAACGGTCCCTGCACAAGGCAGACAAGGAAGGGGAAGGGAATATGTTTGTGAATAATTGTGTCTAAACAATTTTTGCCCTTTTTGTAAATTGTGTTCCGACCCTGACATTGGAAGCAGTGTATATATGGCAAACATTTAGAATTATAGATTGGTAACAGCGTAGCAGCTGGCCATTTGGCCCTCTGTGTGTTTGTGTGTGTGTGTGTGTGTAGTTGCCCGCTATTAAAAATCCAAATCACCGGTTCCCATTCCCTAGCCCTTTCCCCAAACCCCTGCAATTTCTTTCCTCTTCAGATAATTATCCAAGTTTCAAGGTAAGGGTTGGGCCAACGTTGGAGTTTGGCAATCAGTTGCATTTTCCAAACAATTGTGAATATCCTTTCTAACTTTCCCTTTTAATGGCTTACAGCATCGCAGATAAAGGTGAAGAGAAATGTAAAGAAGCAACCCAGGCCTACAAAAACTGCATGAAAGCATTAGGGCTTAAAGTTTAACAACAGCTGACTGGTGAGTGTTATGCGATAGGTTTTGTGTGCCAGTGTTGGTAGCCATGAGTAGGGTTTGCATATTGATACTTAACCTGCCTAGCTGCTCTTTTCCTTAGTCTTCAAGGCATGGAGTGGAATTTGAAACCAGAACTTCAGGCTCAAAAGCATGGTCTTGCAAGGCCTCCTTTTTCTACCTCTGCCTCTTAGTTGACCTGGTTTCTGAAAGTTACTGTTTCTTTCCAATCTCCCTACCCAACATGGGACGTTTTACACTGATGCATAGGAGATTGAGGGTTGACTTTATTGAGATTTATAAAATCATGAGGGGCATAGATAGGGGATTTTCCCTAGGGTAGGGGAGTTCTAAACTAAGTGGGTATATTTTTAGGGTGAGAGAGGAAACTTTTAAAAAGGACATGAGGGGTAATTTTTTACACAGTCGCCCATGTGCGGCATGATTTACCAGAGAAAGTGGTAGATGCGGGTATAGTTACAAGGTTTAAAAGACATTTGGATAAATACATGAATAATAAATGGTTGGAGGGATATGGGCCAAGTGCAGGCAGGTGGAAGTAGTTTGGTTGGGGACACGGTCGGCATGGACAGGTTGGACCGAAGGGTCTGTTTCTGTGCTGTATGACTATATGAGGAGAGTACCCTCCTCACTGATCGTTCTCCGCCCCCTTCACTCTCCATTTCCACAGCCAGAAACACCCACCCATCTGATCAACACTATTGTAGAATAGCGCAGCACAGAGGGAAACCATTCAGGCGATCCTTATTATACTGTTTTGTTTGAAAGAGCTTGCCTTGTTCTTGCCAGAGTGCCCTTTTATCCACATAGTCCTGTACTTTTGCTTCCCCCTTTGGGTATGCAATTCCTTTGTGAAAGCTACTGATAAATCTGCTTCCATTATGAGAAGAGTTTGAGTAGGTTGGACCTGTACTCATTAGAGTTCATAAGAAACTTTTTGAAAGGTACTTAAGATACTTGGATAGCTGTAAAGAGGATGTTTCTTCTTGTGGGACAATCCAGAAACTTTCATTGCTGAAAAATAAGGGGTCACTTATTTAAAACAGATATTAGGAAAAATATTTTTCTCAGAAGGTCATCAGTCTTTGGCATTCTCTTCATTAAGAGGCAGGGGAAGCAAAGTCTTGGACTATTTTTAAGGCAGAGGTAGATATATTTTGATAAGCAAAGGGTGAAGGGCTATTGGGGGTAGGCAAGATATGGAGTAATCGGATCTGTCATGATCTTCTAGAATAGCGAAGGGCCGAGTGGCCTTTTCCTGTTCCTACTTCATTCGCACAGACAAAGCCCCTATCTAAACTCAGTTCAGACCGACCCCTTTCATCCAGAAAAGGACACTTGCTACCAGTGGATTTAAACTGGGGGCGGCTCTTGGCACGGTGGACAGTGTCCCTAGAACTGATGGACAGGAAGGCATGTTCATAATGCAGTCAAATAGGCTGACCATCAACTTGTAAACCCTTCCAACACACCACAGGGAGGGGATGAGAGGGAGAGTGTTCTGGTCATCTGCACGATGGAGTGAAAGCTGAAGTCTCCACCGTCACTGTTCCTAGCTGCAGACTACAACATGCAAGTGAAAGCGTACGTACCCGCAGCAACTCAGTCTGAGTGAATTCGAACGTACCATGCACCAAGGCTGCAAGGGCAAGTGTTGGTCTCTCTCCATCAACTTAAAACAAAATATAAGTACTCAATTAAAACCTCCCTTTGTTTTTAATTCATTCATGAGACATGGACATCACTCGCAAGGTCAACATTTATTGTCCGTCCCTAATTGCCCAGAGGGTAGTTAAGAGTCAACCACATTGCTGTGGGTCTGGAGTCACATTTAGCTCAGACCAGCTAAGGATGGCAGTTTCCTTCCCTAAGAGGCATTAGTGAACCAGATGGGCTTTTCTGACAATCAGCAATGGATTAATGGTCAGCATTAGATTCTTAATTCCAGATTTTCATTGAATTCAAATTCCACCATCTGCCGTGGCGGGATTCGAACCTGGCAATCCGCAACATTAGCTGAGTGATAATACCACTTGGCTGCTGACTGCCCAGGTACTTGCATCTCTCAACTCCTCGCAGAAGCTTCTTCCAGAGTTCCGCAGTCCCATTTCCCATTGCCACCTACTCACTGGCAAACCTTCTGCTTGGCAATTAAACCACAGCAGAAGAGTCACATCGAGCTGTTTCGTTCTGATTTGGATTTTCATGATGGACCCATCAAATCCCAACATTGAACTTCCAAGCGCCTTTCACCGGAGCGACGCTAGGTCTGACACATTTCCAATTGTAAGGTCCATCATCTTCCCCCTTGACCTTAAGCAAAGGCAGGAGTCCATTCTTAATCTTTTCCACTGCTTGTGATAGAAAGAGTTGCATTTATATATAGAGCTACGCTGAATCCTAAAACTTCAAAATCAGTTCACAATTACTGTTTGCAACAAACAAGTTATGCACACTGAGCAAAAAAAAACACCCAGAAATAACTAACCAATTAGACTAGGGTGGTGGCACTACAGTTCTTATCCTCCATTTCGTGTTCAATAGTAACCAGGACAGAATATTTTACATCCAACCAAAATTCAATTTGGGAGATCATTTGTGCAGTGCAATGCTTGTTCAGTTTGTCCCCTTGAGCGTTCCTCATTCAGCAAATGAAACAGAGGTAAGCTGAGACCAAGCTACATTCACAGCCCAGGCAGTGAGAAAAGATTACCAGTAACTCAACATTTATCTGATATCAGTCTCCAGCATTCCTTGGCACGAGAGGTGGAGTCAATTGGAGTTCATTAACAAACACACATTTTCTTAATTAGCAACTTTCAAAATATTCATGTGCAATTGAACCAATTTATCTTTAGGTAAGAGATAAAAGGTACTGCAGATGCTGGAGAATCCAAGATAACAAGGCGTGGGGCTGGATGAACAGAGCAGGCCAAGCAGCATCATAGGAGCAGGATTGCTTGGCCTGCTGTGTTCATCCAGCCCCATGCCTTGTTATTTTTAGGTAAGGTGACTTTCTAATTTGCACCAATACTATTAGCTCCTCAGTCTCAACCCAATACTCCTCTTCCAGTCCACTTCCTGGTATATATCCCATTCCCCTCTTCGTAGCAGAGTCGGCAAGACCCCACATTCTGGGACTTTCAGCTTCCCTCCAAAAGCCTGCGTCCTCTTCAACTGCTTTTCTTGGTCCCTCCATCTAACCCCGTCATCTCCCACTTTGTGCCCATCCGTGTGAACACTCATGGAATTTTTAAGAGGCTTTGAACTCTAAACCAGCCAAGACAAAGTGTGATGCAATGGGCTCTTAACGTTGAATAGGACAGTCACTGCACGGAAACAGGTCATTCAGCCCATCAAGTCTGTGCCAACTGTTCAAACAATTTAACTAGTTTCACTCCTTTGTTTTTCTCACTAATCTCTTTGGTGCTGATCCATTTCCCTTCGCCAGCTGTGAATAAATCTGCCTCCACCACTCTCCCAGGCAGCGAATTCTAAGTCCTAATTACCCATTGGTGTAGGCCCTAATCACCCATTGGTAACATCCCTACCCTGTACCAGGAGACCCAGGTTCAAGTCCCACCTGCTCCAGAGATGTTTAATAACATTTCTGAACACATTGATTAGAAAAATAGGTTAAATCGAAAATTGTTGCATTCAGTACTTTTGTCAACCACCACACACATACCCTCTACTTCTCAATCCTACCATCAACAGGAATATTCCTCTCGATCTCCTCAGTCTAGGGCCTACATGATCCTGTCTGCCTCTACCTAATCTCTATTCAACTCTCTCTTCCCAATGCAAAACAACCCCAGCTTCTCAGATTTCTAGATATAATTGGGGCGCTTCATCCCTGGAATCAATATCTGTAAGGCCTTCACAACAACACGAAAAATAACAGCAGGGTTAGCTCATGAATTCCTCTTCGGGCCTACCTGTAGGACGTGAGCCCTGGGTCAGCATGGTTCACTGTGAGAGCTGACCCATCAGCATTCCAAATGGAAAGTAGCAGAGAGTATAGGAGAAAATGTTGAAATAAGTAAAATCAGAAGTTGAGGAAAACAAAAATTCCTCAATTTTCTCCCTCCTCAAAACTAGCCAGACATCATAACAGCCCAGAGAATAGTGAGTGCCTGAAGCTGGAGAAATGCCAAACGTGCACAAGACCAGCCCCCAGCAGTTGACCCTTCTCCTACTCCGACATGGGGTCTCTCCTATGCATCAGTTTCACAGATCTCCTCCTGCTCCTTGTCTTTCAGCTCCTCCTCCAAAATAGACACCTTGACCGACTATCATGACTTGAAGATTCAGCGAATGTGCAACAAGGAGATCCACTGAGGGTGCTGACCAATCACCATTCTTTACAGAGCCTCTGATGAAGTGTCTGCCAATCAGTGTTGGCTCTGGCCTGGGCTCGAACAATCAGCCACTACTCTTGTTTTGTTGTGAACTAACATTGCTCGGGTAAATAATTTTTAATGTTATAAAAGTATTAAAACACTGCAGTAATGGCTGTTTAATTCTGGGATGAATGCTGTTGTGTCATGGAGGTCTCAAGCGACTGAAATTTTATTTTTAGGAGCAGGATAAATGTAGGGAAACTGATTCACTTGGCAACAGACTAGCCCCTCCTACTGTCAGCCCAATGCCAGTCCAGGCTAGGGACATCGAACAGTGGCAGGAGCTTGCCATTCAGCCTGAATATCTGAGCTGGCCTTCTGCAATCATTTCAGCTCCCTTCGTCCTTTCCCCGTCGGTCTGCAATTTCTTTCCTTTTACTGGTGCCTGTGCACTCCAGTTTCATTAACCACGACTGTAACACATTTCACTGCACAAACAAGGAATATCAGGCATCACGGTAGCCCAGTGGTTAGCACTGCTGCCTTACAGTACGAGGGACCCCAGTCTGATTCCAGCCTCGGGCAACTGGCTGCAGTTTGCACGTTCTCTGCGCGGGTTTTTTTTTCTGGGTGCTCTGGTTTCCTCCCGTAGTCCAAAGGTGAGCAGTTTAGGTGGATTGGCCATGCTATATTACCAATGATGTTCAGGAATGTGTAGGTTAGGTGCATTAGTCACGGAAAATGCAGGGATAGGTGGGTGGGATGCTCTGCAGAGGGTCAGTGTGGACTTGTTGGGCCAAATGGCCTGTTTCCACACTGCAGATTCTATTCCGTTGATTCCAGATGGCTTGCTATGTTTTATTTTAACTTTTCTTCCCCCCAGTAGGACGTGGCTATTGCTGGCAAGGCACTTGTTGCCCATTCGCAACTGCTCAGATGATGAGTGTGAAGAGGTTTTCTTCTTGCTACCTTTCATTCTTCAGACAACCACCCTTTCATTAATGGCAACATTGTGTTAGGCCCAATTCCTTGTGATTTGGAACATTTCAGAGTCAGAATCCCTGCAGGTCATTCGGCAGATCGAATCCACACCAACCCTCAAACCCTCGAATCCACACCAACCCTCAAACCCACAAACCCCCCACCCCATTATCCTATCCCTGTATTTCCCATGGCTAATGCACCTAGCCTGCACATCTTTGGACAATGGGAGGAAACTCGCACTGAGACAGGAAGAATGTGCAAACTGCACACAGGCAGTCGCCCACAGTTTGAATTAAACCCAGGTCCCTGGCACTGAGGCAGCGGTACTAACCACTGTGCCACCCTATTTGATCAAATCACCTTCCAGTTTTCTCTTAAGGAGAACATCCTAGTTATACCAATCTACGCGAAGTCCCTCATCTCCATAACTATTGTCAGAAGGCTTTACACTGTCTCACATCTTACTACTCTCCTTAAAAGTGTTTACTTGCTTCTTCAAACACAGATCTCTAGAATCTGGGCAGAATATTCCAGATTCTCATTGCCTCCCTAAGTTCGCAACCTTTCATCAAAACCTAATCCTCAGGGTCTGGGGGCCACCACACCACGCTCACAGGCAGATGAGTACCTCTACAACCTTTAACATTGCTGGTGCATTGTACCGATGGTGATTAATGAGCTCTTGTGCCAAAGCACAGAGATCTTATTGTTCGTTTTCACCATTGTCTGAGTGGGGCTATTGGCACCATACTGCCTCCTCTCTGACATTCTTTGAACCTCCCAATTGCCCCATCACAATATTAGTCACCCATTTAACTCACTGTCTTCCTCTTGCCTGAGTTTGGTCCATATCACTCCATTCCTATCCCATCCATGTCCCTGTCCAAATGTTTCTTGATGACAAAATTGTAGGGCAGCTCCACGATTACCTCTGGTAGCCCATTCCAGACACTAACCACCCTCTGTGTGAAAAAAAATTTGCCTCTCTGGACCCTTTTGTATCTCTCCCTTCTCACCATAAACCTACGCCCTCTAGTTTTAGATTCCCCTACCATGGAGAAAAGCTGATGGCCATCTACCTTATCTATGCCTTTCATGATTTAATGCAACTCGATAAGGTCACCCCTCGGTGTCCTACGGTCCAGGGAAAAAAGTCTCAGCCTATCCAGCCTCTCCTTATAACTTGAATTTTCCAGTCCAGGTAGTATCCTAGTAAGTCTTTTCTGCGCCCTTTCTAGTTTAATAATATCCTCTTTAAGGTAGGGCGTCTAGAACTGCACACAGTATTCCAAGTGTGGCCTCACCAACATCTTGTACAGCTACAACAAGACGCCCCAACTCCAACACTCAATGCTCTGACCGATGAAAGCTAGCAAGCTGAAAGCCTTCCTCACCACCCTGTCTGCCTGTGGCCCCACTTTCAAGTAGTATGAACCTGTACCCATAGATCTCTTTGTTCTCTATCACTCCCCAGAGCCCTCTTCAGTGGCAGAGTGGACTTTCTGGGTCCTAATTATAATTTCAAACGAGTAACATCCAAAGAGAGATTCGGCAAAATTTCAGAAATGACTAAACGCTGCATAATTTATTGTGACCAAAAGAAAAATAGGATTGTGCATAGACAAACAAAAAGAAAACTTCCCCAATAGAAAAGCACCCTGCAAGGAGAAAAGTAATGTAGTGCACTTTGCCCCATCTTCCAACTCCTGATAAAGGTGAATATAATACAGTCATATCGACTGGCACTATTAACAGTACATGGAGTTTTACAAAAAGTGCATCATAGCAGCCATTTATACAGAAGGCATCTTGCGAGGTTTCATTATTAAAAAAGAAATGCAGGGTTATAGCTGGAAGCAACTGCACTCCCACACATTACAATCAACTCAATGTATGAAGCCCTTCAGCACATAACTGTCCTCTTCACATTAGCTAAGATTTGAGGGATTAGCTATGTGCTTCAGTCACTGGCTACAGACCTCCTACAGTGCCTCCTTGCCCCATAACTCTCTACTAGGTACTCTACTGTACAACCCGAAGGGGAGTGTGGCATTGTACTGCTCTCATTCACTCAATCAACCATTAATTCTTTACAGGCCAAGCTCTTAAACTACAGCTATAATTGATGCCTTGTGCAGGTGTAGAGGGGAGGTCGTCCATTGCTTTATGGGTCCTGGGACGTGACAAGCAACCTTTCCCCTAAACTGGTTCAGTTCAAAGTCAATTTACTGAGTAAAGCTGAAGCCAAATAGCATATTTCCTCCCCAACACCACTGCCTGCAGGTTATATTGTCCATTGAAACAGCATACAGCCTGGACTAACTACTCTGAAAACCCATTCATGCCACCTGTTTTTGCAGGGTTTAACGTATAAAGAGCAAATGGAATACAGAATGCACTCCACAGTATGGTGAGGTGATTCAGGGAAGTGTCCAGGAGACCAGTCAACTCCTTGACACTAGCAACAGACAGCAACAACTCCTTACACCCTGTTCAGTTGGTTGGGCAATAATAAAAAGGAGCTAAGCATTTGCTGCAGTCCCATACTCCAGGGAGCTCAGGCCAGTCTCTCTGCTGTGGAGAGTAGGGGCCCCCAGATTTTCACAGCAAGCACTCATGGGATGGGGCAGTGGTTGTACTGAACAACAGACAGAGAAAGTCTCAGCTCTGGCACAATAACAAGCCAGCATTTCACAGACAGTCAAGCTCAGACACTCTGATCTAACTGCACAGCTGACCGATCACAAAGAAAGGAAACCATTCTTGCAGGTGGTTTGGCATGACATTCTTCCATTCAATACCAGTCAAGCCGCTGTGATGTTACAACCTAGTGGGTGAAAGTGCAGTTTAAGAATGGGGCATAATTATACCAGGATAGAGGGGCATAATTCAGGCCAAATTCAAAAGACAAATATTCTACCCTGCAATTTATATGGTCAATACTCCCATGTCAAGTCCAACATTGGGAATCACCACCTGTCATACTGCAACTACTGTATCTGACCAAGGGGGCACTGTTACAGGAGGGTATAATTACTGTGACATGTTTACATTGGTGCATCCCACTATAAACTCTAACGGTAACAACCTGATGCACAGGAATGGACAGATCGGCACCAGACTACAACCATGCTCTGGGCTTACTGCACACTCCTTTATATACAAATCTTAAGAAATAAACATTTTTAAAAATTGTATGGGGGTAGTTGGGGGGAGGGAAAGAGGAAGAGTGCCCAATTGCTGCCCAGCAATTTGATCAAGCTACGGCTGGTAGGGAGCTGTACTCCTGGATTCACCACACTTCGACAGGTAACGCCATCTTCAGGAGAGAAGGCGCTGTCGCACAGGCGGCAGTAGCTGAGGTTCAGGGTGTCATTGTGGCGTAAGAAGCACATGGGCAGAACAGGAACTCCAAATCTACACCAGGGACCAGAAGGCTTATCAGTGCCATGTGAAGCAGCCCACGGTTTGTCAGTAAGTCACTGGAGCTTTGCCGTTTCCACAGGGCCTGCAGGTTCACGGGAATCAGATTCCCTTCCCGATAGGGACATCGTGGCGCCATGCCTCAAATAAAATTAAAGACAATCCCATGTACGTACACAATTATGTTATCTTCTGATTTACCTCCAGTGCCAGTTTAAATACTCCCTTATGGCAAGAGGCTTGTGTGGGGTTAAAGGTCAGAACCTTATGCTCTGCCACTTTGGTGGTTATCAGTGCCGAAGTGGCAGAGGACCATCAACAGACGATACAAAGGAGGGCAGGAAGAAGAAGAAAAAAAAAAAGAGCTTGCAAACAAGATCTTAACTGCGTTTAACAGCAGGTTGCCCTGTATCACCAGCCGTATTGGCCAGTCTGGGTTTTGCTCGCTATGTTAGTGGCACTGCCACCCTGTGCTATCAGACACGGGCACAAGGTAGAGGAGATCCTGCAGAATCCAGCTGCACAGCTCGGCAATCATTCCCATAAAACAAAATGAAAAAGATAACTAAATTACTATTTCTCTATATAGAGCGGGTAATATTCCTCCTTCCCCAACCCCCAGTTTAAAATATGAACACAAAAAGGAAAAATCATCAACTCCCTCAGTCTTTACGGAGGTTTTTAAGCCGTTTTTCCAAGTCGGCGTCTGCATCTTCCAGGACCACAGGCTCTGCTTTTTTCCCAGCAGCAACACTGAGTGACGCTCCAGTGCTCGGAAGGTCTGTCAGTGAACAACAGGAGAATGAGAGATCTGACATAACACATTTGGCGCATCTGAGTTGACTTGTATTTACACAGTGCCTCAAAAACACAACAGGGTAGAGAGCCCAGAGCTAATAGGAACTGCAGATGCTGGAGAATCCGAGGTAACAAGGTATGGAGCTCGATGAACACAGCAGGCCAAGCAGCATCATCGGAGCAGGAAAGCTTGACGTTTCGGACCTAGACCCTTGGCCCTTTCCTGCTCCTATAATGTTGCTTGGCCTGCTGTGTTCATCCAGCTCCACACCTTGTTATCTAGGGCAGAGATCCCCGCCAGGCAATTCACTGGCAGCGCATTCTGCCTCTGCTCCACTCGTACCTGCATCGCAGACTAACGTCTACATTTCCCCTAACGGGCCCCTTTTTAAGACAGAGTTGAGGAGAACGCTTGTTGCAGAGGGTTAAGGAATTCTTTTCTCCTGGAGGCTGCATCTTTACAATTATTCATGGAGAAGGTAAACAAGGGTTATTGAGGGGCAGGGTGGGGGTTGGCGGGGGGGGGGGGGGGGAAGAGAGAGCGAGAGCAATTACAAAGCAAGCAATTAGAGAGACAGAGCAGAGCAATCAGACAGGAAACCACATTCCCTCCGGGAAGCTCTAGACAAGTCAATCGACATACCAAGAATGGCTTCAACTTCGAGGGTTACAGGGATATGATGGGGGTGGGGGGGCGCTGCATTTAGGTCAGATGCTCCTCAGAGGGTCGGTGCATTCAATTGGACCGAATAGCCTCTTCCTGCACTGCAGGGATTCTATGAATGGTCAGTAAAGAATAGAGACAGATCGAAGGTGATCAGTTCAAGCCCTACAGTACTAATGAAGTGACAATTTGGGAGTGACATGGTGGCCACATAATTAGCACTGCTGTCTCACAGCACCAGGGACCCAGGTTCCATTCCAGCATCAGGTAACTGTCTGCGCGAAGTTTGCACATTCTCTCCATTATCTCTGTGCGAGTTCTCCCTGGGTGCTTCAGTTTCCTCCCAAAGTCCAAAGAAGGGCAGGCTAGGTGGATCGGCCGTGCCCCTAACAGTACAGAGCTCCCTCAGTACTGCACTGGAGTGACAGCCTTTGTTTTGTGCACGCAAGGCCTGAGACTGGGCCTTGAATCCAGGATTGAACCTTGTGGTTGGGAGGTGAAAGTGCTACCCACTGAGCTACAGCTGGCCTGTGGTTCTATCATCATACAAAATAACATACTTAACAGACACGAAAGGCAAGATAAGGGCAGATAACCAAAACCTTGTTCAAGTGGCAGGTTTAAAGAAGGTTTTAAAGGAAGGAAGAAAAGTGGAGCGGAATTCAAGGAGGGAATTCTTGGGGTTTAAGGCCCAGGCAGCTGAGGACAGAGCTGTCAATGTTAAAGCTTACAAAGGCAAGAATTAGAAAAGTATAGATGTCTCCACAGAGAGAGGCTGGAGGAACAGTACAGAGAAAAGGAAGAATGAGACTACAGAGGGATATGAAGACAAGGATTAAAATTTGAAGAATTGAGGTAGGTCAAAGCACAGGCAACTTGTTAGATAATACACTCATCTGAGACGTCAGAAGTTCGTGGGGCTTAGGATACCCTCCAGACAGCTGTGCCTACAGTTCAGGCTGATACTATCAATGCACATACTGAGAATGCTCTGCGCTGTCAGAGGTGCCAAATGGCTCCTCAGGAGGATGTAAAAGAACCCACAATTATTCTGAGAAGGGCGGTTCACCCCAGTATCTCTCCACCGATATCAAATGAACTATCCATTTCTGGAAGCTTGCTGTGCACGAAGTAACTGTTGTATTTCTTCTGTCAGAACAGCAAGTCACCCTTAAAAATGTACTTCATTGACCGTAAAAGGCTTTGGGGTATCCAAAGACCAGGAACAGTGTTCTGCAAATACAAGCTTTGCCTCCTCAAAGACCCGGTGACGCACTGGAACTCGGAGCAAACGTTATTTGCTCCTTCAAGACTGCTGTGTTACCGTCAGTAAATGATGCACAGAGATTCAGACAATCTCAATGACTTTGTCAGTGACATCCTTTAACATGCAAACACAGGAAACCAGCATCTTCTCAGAAATGGTTCACTTGCAAGACAAGCTGTCTCAATAACACATTGGTGTAGCGTTATCGAGCAACACGTGAAAAACACAATCTCTGTTGCTGATTATTAAGATACTTACTGGACAGTTCGTCAGTCAGGTTCAAACCAAGTTCATCTAGCACTTGAGACACAATGGCATCACTGTAAAGGCAAAACAGAATCAGTCCACTGCCCAACAAAAGATACGCTACTGTATTCTCTTCATATTAACCGGAAACAGGTCAGCCAATCGGGGCTGAAGGTCATCAGTTCAAGATTGGGGTTTCTCTTTCTAGGAACAGAAAGCCAGAGAAGTGTTAGGGGAAATGATCACATCTAACACGTGACAACACTTCATGAAGTAGTTCTGGATTTCTATTCCCCTCAGCTTGAAGCACTACTTCCTGACATCAGCTTGGCTCAAACCTTAAGGCGTTTCCCCTTTCGTCTAGACCCACACCCCAGAGGAAATGTTTTCTCCCCACCTAGCGTATCGAATCCTTGAATCACCTTAAACTCTAACCAAATTGTTCAAATCCCAATAGCTCCGGGATTCTGACACAGTTGGTGAGTGGTCTCTCACACACACACAACCCCCACCAAACACTCAAAGCAGAAATGTGAATGCTGGAATAGGCTCGAGGGGCTGAATGGTCTGTTCCTAACTTTCCAGACCTCATTCCCCTGTGAGACACTCTTCACCAACCTCTCTTCCTCATCGTCTTCATCGCCCATGGCATCATCGATAGCATCATTCATCATTTCCTCTTTCATGTCCATAATTTCTGACTGCTTCTCAAACTCCATCATGATCTTCTGAATCTGAGGCAGTTTCAACTGCAAAACGAGTGATAAAGCTCAGTAGCAAGTGACAAAGCACCCAGGTACCCAACACCTCTCTCATTCAGTCAAAATATTTGGTGACACAGTTTAGACTACGAACTGTCGCAAAAGCCCCTCACAGTAAAATAAAAACTTTTAAGCTTTAAGATACAGTCACAGTGGTAGCACCTGATCTTTCAGTCAAAGCAAAAAAGCTGAATGTACCGGATATTGAAAAGACAGACGAGCTTTTAGATGATAAAACACATTTTTCACTGGAGCGTAGGAGGCCGAGAATAGATAGGGTTAATGGTAGATGTCTTTTCTTTAGGGCAGAGGAGTTCAAGACCAAGGGGCATATTTTTAAGGTGAGACAAGAACGATTTAATAAAAGCATCAGAGAGGCAGTTTTTCTTTTACATAGAGGATGGTTTGCATGTGGAATGAACTTCCCAAGGGATGCAGGTATGGTTACAATGTCTAAAAAACACTTAGAAAAGTACATGATTAAGAAAGTTTTGGAGGGATATGAGCCAGGAGCAGGCAAATGGGACTAGTTTAGTTTGGGCTGCTTGGACAGAAGGGTCTGTTTCCATGGTGCATGACTATGATGCTATAACTCAGCCAGTCAGGCAGCTACATGGAGAGAGACAGTGCTTGAAGATTATAAGATAATAAAAGGGATTGGCAAAGTAGACAGAGAGGATGCTTCCTCACGTGGGAAGGCCTGGAATGAGGGTCATTGTTTTAGGCTGAGGCATAGCTGAGTAAAAACAGAGATGAGGAGAAATTAATTCTCTCAAAGGGTTGTGAATCTGTGGAATTCACTACACTGCAGTGGACGCTGGCAGGCTAAGTAAGTTTAAGGGGGAAGATAGAGATTTTTAATTAATAATGGTTATGGAGAACGGGCAGCAAAGAGTCAAGGCCGAGGTGTGATAAGCCATAATCGTAATAAATGGTGGAGCAGGTTCGAGGACTGAATTACCTACTGCTGCTCCTGGTTCTTAATGTTTCAGGTCAATACATTTCCAAGCAGAATTGCTCCCAATCACCTGCTAAGGCTTCGTTTTCAACTTTTTCATGTTTAGCTTCAGATTTATAGCGTCTGCAGGATTTGAATTTAAATTTAATCCAAAGTGTCTGAGATCAACACAACAATACATACAAGAGTCACATCCTTTTTTTTTTTTAAATATCACATTCAAATTCCACCATCTACCGTGGTGGGATTTGAACTCAAGTTCCCAGAACTTTACCTGGGCATCGGGATCAATAGTCTAGCGATACTACCGCTAGGCCATCTCCCCCGCAGCATCCGCACAGAGAAAATAATTGAATAACTTGGATGCATCTGATGTGGAGTTTTCATTTCAGTCATTAACCCAGGGTTTCCCAAAGTGGGAGTCAGGAAACCAAGTGTTGAAATTTTGGAGTTGCAAGTTCCGCAGCAGAATGACCATCACCACAAAGCTCTGACTGAGTGCACACCTCCTCTTGTAGACAGATCTGGCCATCTCCACTGCTCTCATTGAGGGATCATGAAAATCTTCGGGCATCGAATTGGGTCATGGTGAGAAAGGTTTGGGAAACAATGCTTTAACCCAGCTTTTCTGTTCACAAATGCTGGTAAATCTTTACTTCCAGCATTTTTCAGCACTCATTCCAGGCAAGACATTTCAATCGTTTGCATCCATGTAATTCATGTCTGAGTGAATGTCACTAGCCTCGTAATCCAGAATCCCAGGGAAATCAAACTAAAGAGGGGAAGCTCAGCAGCAGCTGTGCCTTAGAGAAACAGAATGAACACTGAGTCCAATGACTCTTCTTTGGAACAATACTTGAAATGCTATCTCTGTTTCTCTCCACAGTCGCTGCCAGATCTGCTGAGTTACTCCATCACTTTGTTTTTAATGTCAGTTTTCCAGCATTCACAGTATTTTGCTTTTATTTCAACAGTCTGCGGACATGGGTTCATTCCCACCGTGGCAGAGGGTGAAATGTGAATGGAATAAAAACATACTGGAAAACAAAACGAGGTAGCTACGTTTGATTGTCATTAAGAACCTACCCGGTTCACATATGCCCTTTAGGGATGGAAATCTACTGTTACTATCTAGTCTGGTCTACATGTGACTCCCCACCCACAGCAACATAGTTGACTCTAAACTGTCCTTCAGAAAGTTCATAATGAACAAGAAAGGCCAGCCTAGCCAACGACAATCCGATCCCATGAACAAATTGTTTTCATAAACCCTTGAGTTGCACAAATCTAAACATTCCAGTACTATGTCTACACTTCCTTCCCTCCCTGCATCTCTCTCTCTCCTTTCTCTTTCTGCCCCAACCCTATCATTTTAGTCAGCCCACAATTTCCACAACATTCACGTTCCTCCAATGGAATTTCTTTTCTGTGAGAAACGAATGGTGTACAATAACTACCAGCTCAAAATCGCCAAATTTTCAGCACACAGCATGGCAAATTCGCTTCTATATAACACAATGGTGGTGAAAACTGAACATATATGCAACGCTGCCCACTGCAACAGTATAGAAGAGTACAGGTGGCCACCTCACCTGCTGGTTCATGGTGGCCATGGCCTTGGAGACACCCTTCATGGCCTGAGCCATGGTGTTGTTGGACTTTAACGTCTGAATCTTCAGGGACACAGCTTGGATGTTCGCCTTCATCATGATGAATTTCTTCACATAGCGTCGCGTTCGCACTAAGTCTTTCGCCATTATTTTAACTGCATCCTAGTGGTTGGTAAAAGAAACACCCATTGAGTAAAGTCTCAAATGACTCATAGTAACAAAGGAGGCAAACAGGTTTAATCTGCACCGGGACAGGCCTTTCAGCCCCATGGGTCTGTGCTGGTGTTGGTGCTCCATTTCAGCCCTCCTCCAACCTACTTTTTTCTCAATCTATTCACACATCTTTATACTCCTTTCACCCTCGTGACCTTACCCAGCTTCCCCTTAAAATGCATCTCTGCCATCCACCTCACTTTTACTGTCTGTGGTAGTGAGTTCCACGTTCTGCTCTCTGGGGAAAGATGCTTCTCTTGATATGGAGATAAAAGGTACTGCAGATGCTGGAGAATCCGAGATAACAAGCATGGGGCTGGATGAACACAGCAGGTCAAGCAGCATCATAGGAGCAGGAAAACTTGACGTTTCGGGCCTAAACCCGTTTAGGCCCG
>JAHRHZ010000008.1:15841695-15869053 GCA_024137785.1 Ginglymostoma cirratum | reverse complement strand
GCCACTTACGTAGCGGCGGCCGCAGCGCGCAGGCGCACTGCCTATCCCCAAGAAAAACACCACGGGCTCCGCGCAGGCGCACTTCCGATCCTGGGAGACAAACGCACCGCGCAGGCGCACTGAAGATGCAAATATCTGCCCAGCAGGATCCAATCAGAAGTCACACGACGCCAGGTTCTAGTCCAATCGGGTTATTTGAAATCACAGGCTATCACGGCGCTGCTCCTCTGTCAGGTGCAGTCAGAGAGTGAGCAGTGCACACAGATACAGAGTTTATGGACAGAGAGATAAGACCATAAGACATAGGATTGGAAGTAAGGCCACTCGGCCCATCGAGTCCGCTCCGCCATTTAATCATGGCTGATGGGCATCTCAACTCCCCTTCCCCGCACTCTCCCCGTAGCCCTTGATTCCTTGCGAGATCAAGAATTTATCAATCTCTGCCTTGAAGACATTCAACGTCCCGGCCTCCACTGCGCTCCGTGGCAATGAATTCCACAGGCCCACCACTCTCTGGCTGAGATCAGAGGATCACACAATTTGTGTGACATAATAAGTCTCTGCAGCTGGCCGAGGGTGTTAGATGGCTAGTAAAGTCTCAACAGCTGAATAACCAGCGAATAGGTGACCTATGATCCGATTACGTGAGGCAAGAGATAATTACAAAAAATTAAAAATAAGTTGGTGCTGTGGACAAACTAAATGACTGGAATAATGTGACAGAATCCCTACGGTGTGGGAGCAGGCCATTTGGCCCATTGAGTCCACACTGACCCTCTGAAGAGCATCCTACCCAGGCCTAACTCCCTACTTTATCCCTGCATTTCCCACTGTAGACACTGGGGGCAATTTAGGCTGGCCAACACAACTAACGTGCACATCTTGGAATGTGGGAGAAAACTGGAGCAAATCCACACAGAACATGCAAACTCCACAGAGACAGTCGCCAAAGGCAGAATTGAACCCCGGTCCCTAGTGCTGTGAGGCAGCGGTGCTAACCACTGGGCCAGCGTGCCACTCCGTGGGTATAAGAGTCGCATGCCAAGGGTCTAACCAGTGTAGTAATTAATTCAAAGCTGTACAAACTAATTAAGGTAGAGAGATCATAACAATGTATTAAGATGATGCAGTCAAAACAGGACAGTAAGGAATATTTTTCAGATACTGAAGTGTGTTGGGGGCACATGTACCGTGACATGAACCCAAGATCACGGTTGAGGCCATCATTATGGGTACTGAACTTGGCTATCAGTCTCTACTCAGCAATTCTGTGTTGTTGTATATCCCAAAGACCACCTTGGAGGACACTCACCTGAAGATCGGAGGCTGAATGCCTTTGTCCATCCCCAACGGACAAACCCTGCGCATGCACAGGATTTATTCAAATGAGGGGGAACGCGACAGACTCCTAAAGGTTTTGAAGGACACCCTGATAAGAACAGGATATGATGCTGAACTCATCAATTGCCCGTTCTGACGTGCCACAGCAAAAGAACTGCAACAACCTCCTCAGAAGACAGACACAGGAAACAACTGATAGAGTACCTTTCGTCGTCCAGTGCTTCCCCGGAAAGGAGAAACTATGCCATGTTCTTTGCAGCCTTCAACATGTCATCAATGACGATGAGCTTCTCACCAAGATCTTCCCCACGCCTCCTCTTCTCATCTTCAAACAACTGCCAAACCTTAAACAGACCATTGTTCAGAGCAAACTGCTCAGCCTTCAGGACAACATCAACCACAACACCACACAACCACATCATGGCAACCACTGCAAGACATGTCAGATCATTGACATGGACACTACCGTCACACGTGGGAACACCACCCACCATGTATTTGGCAGATATCCATGTGACTTGGCCAATGTCGTCTATCTCATACGCTTCAGGCAAGGATACCCCGAGGCATCGTATATTGGCAAGACCATGCAGATGCTATGACAAAGGATGAATGGACACTGTGCAACAATCGCCAGACAGGAATGTTCTCTCCCAGTAGAGGAACACTTCAGCAGTCAAGGGCATTCAGACTTCGAGATTCACAACAATGCAGAATCACTGAGCAGAAACTGATAGCCAAGTTCAGGATCCATGAAAACGGCCTCAACCATAATCTGGGGTTTATGTCATGCTGCACGTGACCCCACCACACTGTTCTTGTATCTATAAAATCTTCCTTTCTGTCCTGTTTTGACAGCATCACCTTGATAAACTGTTATGGTCTCTCTATCTTAATGGGTTTGTACAGTTTTGGATTACTTATTACATTGGTTAGACCCTCAGCATGCGACTCTTGTACCTGTCAAGTTATTCCAGTCATTTAGTTTGTCTCCAGCACCAGCTTATTTTTAATTTTTTGTAATTATCTCTCTGCCTCAAGTAATTGGATTATAATTCATCCCTTTGCTGGTTGTTCAGCTGTTGACACTTTACTCACTATCTAATGCTCTTGGTCATCTGCAGAGACTTATTATATGACACTCCACTCACGCCAGAGTTATGACCTTTTGATCTCTCTGTCTCTGTAATCTCTCTCTCTGCACTTGACAATGGAGCAGCGCTCCGAAAGCCTGTGATTTCAAATAAACCTTTTGGACTATAGCCTGGCTTGGTGTGAATTCTGACTTTGTCCACCCCAGTCCAAACCGGCATCTCCACAGCAAGATCCAATGGGATAGTACACATGTGCAGGGCACTGCTGTTCCACTGGGGGCAGGGACCACATGACGGAGCAATGCATTGGAGGCTGATTGCTTTGAGGGCCAATAAATTTGTGAGCTTGGATGAAGATTACGTGATTAAAGGACAATAGCTACGTGACAAATAGGGAAACAACATAACCCCAAAGCTGTATCTGGGATTCCAGCAACGCGCCAATAGTAGATCTTCAATTCACAGAATTGTTAAGAGTGCAAGAGGATGGTGCTCGGCTCAACATATCTGCACTAGCTCTATCCCCTAGTGCCAATTTCCTGCCTTTCCTCCATATCCTGTACACCGCTTCTACCCAAATAGTAAGCCAATGCCCTCTCAAATGCTTCAATTGAACCTGCCTCCACCTCATTTCCAGGCAATTTTATTTTTTGAACTTAAGGTTAGATACCTCAGACTATCCTGAATATTATATCAATTGCTTTGTTTTTGTCTGTTCAAGGGATATGGGTGTCACTGCATTTATTGCCCATCCCTAATTGCCCAAGAGTCAATCACTAGGTCTGGAGTCCCAAATAAGGATAGCCTTCCCCCAAGGATACTCATGATAGGATTTTACAAAAGTGGTTAAACAATCATATTCATACCTTTAGAAATCAAATTTCACTACTTGCCATGGTGAGATTTGAACACACATCCCAGAGTATTATCATGGGCTCTGAATTACTAGTCCAATGACATTATCACCACACCTTTACCTCCCCAATTGGTCTTGACCATTTCAATATTTGAATAGCAGCACCTTCAATCTAAATCCACTGGTCCTGAGATGTTATAACATACTAATGGAGCAAGTGGGATGTGAACCCAGGCTTTTAGGACCAGAGATAGGGGCACTACCATAAACTGCTTCACCGCCAGTCGATATTCAGGTTAACTGGCTTCAGCTCATGCAACTCTAATATTTAAAGACAATGCTTGACATTCTCAGCATCTGTGGAGAAAACAGTTAACATTTCAGGTCAGTGATCTTTCATACAAACTCCTGCTTTTTTAGTCATTATCTCCTTTCAGTGCCACCACATTCATCACACACAATAGGAAAATTGACTGAGACAGGTCATCAATGGTTTCCATTTATTACGGTTATAACAAAACTAAGCTAAAGGATCAGGTTCCTTCACATCAGGAGACACTAACAGAATGGATCCTTTGCTCCTGATGCATCAATGCTACGTTTAGTACTGACAACGTTCAAAGACTTCCACTCTTCAGGGTGAAATAGGCACCCTTTGTTGGTCAAAACGAGATCCTTACTGGCAAACAGAATAAGATCACCCACACGCAAGTCTGGCAAATCTTATGACTGTGAATAAAGAAAACTTACCCACTGTGCAATATTTTGAGTGATGCACCGATATGCTTGGGATGGTCAGGTGCATCATCAAAATATTGCACAGTGGGTAGGTTTTTTTTATTCATAGTCATACGATTGCAAGTGCTGGTGATGAGCTGAATTGAAAATGTTTTTTTAAAAAAACCCAAACTGCAAAATTGCTTCATTCCAAGTGAGAAGACAGTAAAAGCATGGGTCTGTTATCAATCCAATGGGTCAAAAACTGCACAGAGTAAACCCAGCTCCCATCCCATTTGCGCCCAGGGATTTCCTAAGGTAACGCCAGCTATAGAAAGCTAAAGAAACTTCTGACACAAGGCATTACCACTGCGTTCATATTTACCAGGATATAATTGTTGCTACAAGGATATCCCATCTTCTTAATAACACCTTGTAATCTGCTCATATAACAGCTTCTGTACCCAGGCACCGTTGAAAATGCCCAAGGTAAAAATTACAGGAACCATAAAGCAACACTTCTTTTCCCCAAAGTGTTTGATAAGTGACACACCTCAAAGAACAGAGCTGCAGGCATCGTTCCTCATGCCATTCTGCATGAGACACCAGGATATTCAACCTCAACAGGCAAACTCAATCCTTACCAGCGCCATGCTGACATTCCCAAAGCCCACTTCCACAGTGCAGCAAGGCTGATTCCTCTCCTGCCACCCAGCTAAAAAGAAAACCTCAAGGTTAATTGTAACTTCCCCCGAGCAGTTCCACCAGAGATTGGATCCACAGGCATCAGAATCAAATGTTGGACGGAATCTTGCTTTTAAATCGGGGGGGGGAAGAGAGGAGAACAGAAAGTGTTGTTTATTTAGGGCAAGTTCTTGCTGTTACCAGAAGAATAAAATGCAAGAGCAAGTTACATTTTAAGGGATTCTTAATGTAACTGAGTTTGTTTTTATTATTTTGAAATAAAGCGTGGTCAGTAAAAATTAAACAGCACAGAGTGGGTGAAATTTCAAGTTAAAAATGAACCATGAGCTATTTTTCTTTTAAACAATTACATGGGTACACCAACATCAGAATAACTTGGTGACATGGAACCAGGTGGGGTCATGACCAGCATGTGTGACCAGTATGTGTGGATATATAAGCAGTCATTTCCAAAGAGACAGCCCTGTTCTGCATTGCATAAACATGTACTCCACAAAGGGAGCTAGCAGAATGATCGTTTGGATTTTCAGCCAGGCAGCTTGGGAGGATGCAACGGCTCGAGTCTTAAGAGGTGCGACAGTGCCAAGGCAACCAATACTCCCGTGAGAAGTGAAGAGCGGGAGCAGGTAACCTCCAGCGGTTCGTGTATGGAGTGCATTGCTTGACATTCTATTACACAGTTGAGGAAATAACCTACCACAGAAACAAAATGGGAGGGAACTTTTCATTTAAAAAAAATCTATACAACTTAATGAACAGGCAAAACATTCAAAACAGATTAGATGCAGCGTTACAGTAACGTCTCTCTCTGTCTCTTCAGATCCAATTGGTAACTTCTTCCTCCTCTGGCACATCCTGCGCATTTTCACCAACAGCGAAGGCAAGGGGGCTTGGGTGGGGGGGGGAAAGGGGGTTGAGGGAGCAGGGTGGGGCAAAAATATTCCACAGACATTTAAAAAAAATTTATTAACATAAAGACGGCAGCACTCCTCAAGTGAAATACACTTACAATAAACTTAATTGAATCGGAGAGGGGAAACGGGGTTGTTGGGGGGGGGGGGGGGGGGGGGAAGGAGAGAACCAAAACTATTTCAAACTTCCTGGCATGCTCTAGAGCTAGTACGACAATCAAGCAGTCCTCTTTTTATTTTTAAAATTCCAATTCGGAGATTTCCTTCCTGTGGCAATATGCTGAGGGGCGTAAGTGGAAACCGCCCCTTCATTCTCTCTATGGCCCTCCTGCTTTCGGTCGAGTATTTTGTAAAGTTTTTATATATTGAAGTATGTCAGATTTTTTTTTCTCTCTCTCTCTCTCTCTGTGGCCTCAGTTTGTGCTCTCTGAGCCCCTATTTAAGGCATCGCTCAAAGTAAGTGGAGCCAATGTAACCTCCCCGCATGGATCGCTGCACGTTCTGTTCAAAGAGACGTCTGTTGTTCTGAAGGACTTCTGCTGCTTCCTTGTTCAGGGGGTCCTCAGGGTTAGGTTCCTGGGAGCCAGACAGGGAGAGAAGAAAGCAGACAAAAGGAGACACACGCTTAAATTTACTGATGGCTTTGCGCACGAGAAGTCAGGGCAGAATCAACACCTCACTTTTGCAGGATCAGTTCTAGTTTAATGCTCTTCCCTCCCGTCTGTACGGTGCAGCTACTCCAGGACGTGAACACAGAAATCTAAGTCGACACTTCGGTGCTGGACTGTTGAAGTGTCACCTTTCAGAAGGGGTGTAAAACCGAGCTATAGCCAGCCCATGTTAAAAAATCCTACCCCAGTGGGAGGTGGAGGGGGTGGGGGGATTACTTCAAACAGGAAGGAAATGATCCAATATTTATTGCTGTATCAGCACTGCCAAACACAATGTTACCCAGTCATATCACACTGTTCTGTGGGGAAGCTTGCTGTGTGCAAATTGGCAGCTGCATTCCTTACACTGCAACAATGATTATACTTTGAACATACTTCACTCCTTGAGTTGTGAAAGTCACTATATAAATCTTTCCAGGATCATACCAGTAACATTTCATTTACAGTCCTCACTGCAAAAGCATGCGATGAATGCAATTAACCTACCAAGTAATGTGACCATGTGCCCAAAATGTTGGAATTTTCTTCCTCTTATCTGATAAATAAGAGTCTGCACTCACTAGGGGAAGGGTGTGGTTCTCAGTTTTCAGGACCATGTCAAACTTAAAGGTGTATCTCGGCCTTTTTTTCAAAATAAAAACAGATGTTAATTAGTTTTCTACGTGTCCCCTGGAAATTATTTGTGATATTTAGCACTCTAGTAGGAATGATGCTAAACAACAATTTCTATTTACATATTCTCTTTATTGCACTAGGACATCTCAAGGTGCTGCACAGGCACATTATCAAACTGAAGCACATTAGCAAGAACGTGAAGAGAAAAAGTTACATTAATAGCACACTTTTGTGATCAGATCTGTTAAAGTGCTTTAGAGCCAATGAGGTACTTTTAAAGTGTAGTCACTGTGGTAATATTGGAATGTGGAAGCCAATTTGCTCACAGGAAGTTTCCACAAATTGTAATGTGATCATGGCCCATAATGTGTTTTTAAACGTGTTAATCGTGGGATAAATATTGGCCAGGACAACAAGAGGAGAAATGCCCTGCTCTTTTCAGGATTGTTATGATGCAGGAGGCCATTCAGCCCATCATCTTCAAAATAGACAGACGGGATCTTTTACAACCATCTGAGCAGCCACTGGGGGCTCAGTTTAACTGTCATCTAGAAGACAACAGCTCCAGCAGTGCATTGTTCCTTCAGTACGGCACTCGAACGTCAGCCTGGGTCTTTGAACTCGAGTGCTGGAGTTGAACACAGAGCCTTGCAACTCAGAGGGGAAGCATTGAGGGGCATCCTCAGCTCCTTGGGCAATTATAGAATCACAGAAATAAATCTGTCTTAAGCCACAAGCTACTACAGCCTGAAATTGACAGACCACTGAAAAAAAACTATATTGAGCAACTGTAGGTTAATACAAATGGTTATCACTTTGTTAGCTGATACTGCCTGCTTTAAATGGGGCAGACCCTATGGCCTCTAGACCATGGGAAGCTCCACCCAGTGGCAGACATCTGCCACTGCAAGCATAACCACATCACAGAATGACACAAGGAGTTAGGGAGGCAGATACCAGATTTAATACAAAAAAAATCTCATTCAGTGAAAAGTCAGTGGATGTAACAAGAACAAATCTTTCACCAGATTCTGCCAAGGAAAGACAAACCACTTGTGCACAGCAACGAGCGTTCAACCCGAGGTTCCCAAACCCTGGGAATCGGATCTGTGAAAAGCGGCCAACTCATTCTACACGTACTTACATAGCTTATTATTGATCTGTCT
Source organism: Ginglymostoma cirratum (assembly GCA_024137785.1). Lineage (NCBI taxonomy): Eukaryota > Metazoa > Chordata > Chondrichthyes > Orectolobiformes > Ginglymostomatidae > Ginglymostoma > Ginglymostoma cirratum. The sequence continues at coordinate 15,860,977 of JAHRHZ010000008.1, read as the reverse complement.
TCTTTATTGATCTTGGACGAGGAGGTTGGAGAGGACTTAGCACTATTGCCAATCTGGTGAATAGATCCCATGTCACAGCACGAGGTAGTGTTCAGGTGTGCAGTCATTGGGAACATATAAGTTAGGAGCAGGAGTAAGGTCTCAGGCTCCTTAAGCCTGTTCCATCATTCAATAAGATCATGATGGATCTGACTGTAATGTCAATCCCAGAGTACCATCTAAGGTCCTTCTGCCAAGGTATAGCAAGGGTCAATAAACGTGGAGCTGGTCAGACAGCGTGAGGACCTATGAAGGGTTCCAGGCCAAAATGCTGACTTTCCTGATCCTTGGATGCTGTCAAACTGGCTGTACTTTTCCAACTCCACATTCATTAACTCAAGCTTCCAGCATCTGCAGTCCTTACCGTCTCAAAATATAGCAAGGGTCTGTTAAGATTCAAGACTCCCTAGTTTTCCTTAAAGGAATGTAAATACAGCAAACTTTGTTTTAACCAGCACCTTATGAACTGGTAGTCTTGACAAACCGGCAAAGATTATATACCTCAAATAGCTGAATTTTACTGGTATTGTTGCAATCTCTGAATAGTCGGTTGAGGGTGCAAGTGGGACGCCTCTCTGCTGATAAGTTTTATTTAAGGCAAAGTTGCATTATTATTTCAGTGATTTATGCTGTAAATAAAGTATAATAGTGATGTGTCTATCCCCTGCGTTACATTTCTATTAGTAGTTTGTGTTTTTACATAATCAACCAGAATATTTGACCAACCAACACACTCCTGGTCCTGAAGGTGCTGGCTAATAAAAGAAGTTTGCTGTAATTTCCTTACACAATTAAAATTTGCTCTATTTTGCAACTGGATTGAAGCTGTAACAAGGAATGTCAAAACTCTGCTATGTTGTCTGCAAAATCTGTACAGACCTGTGTTCTACTTGTTTTTTTTAAGCTTGTAGATAAATTATGAATAAAGTCTATTTCTGAAATTAAAAGAAAAACTCCACAATCTTGACTATCCCAAAATAACATTGCATACCCTTGCGTACCAAGGATTTACCTCTGCCTTAAAAAAAATTCAAAGGCTCTGCTTCCACTGCCTTTGAGGAAGTGGGTTCCAAAGCCTTACGACACTCTGACAGAAAAGAATTACACCTTTTTAAACTGACAAACCCTCACTTTTAAACAGAGACCCCTAGTTTAAGAAAATATTGATACATGACCCATGAGGCCCCATGATAAGCATTCAAAGCGACCACAGCTGCAACTTACAGAATCACAGAATCCCCACAGAGTGGAATCAGGCCATTCAGTCCAACAAGTCCACACCGCCCCTCCAGACAGCATCCAACCCAGACCCATCCCCAACCTATCCCTGTAACCCTGCATTTCCCGTGGCTAACCCACCTAGCCTGCACATCTTTGGAGTGTGGGAGGAAACTGGAACACCCAGAGGAAACCCACGCAGACACGGGAAGAATGTGCAAACTCCACACAGTCACCCGAGAGTGGGATCGAACCCGGGTCCCTGGTGCTGTAAGCAGCAGTGCTTATCACTGAGCCACCATGCTGCTCTCGCAAATTTTCGCTTGGACACTCCTAAGTTTGCAAAACCGTGATTAGCCAATGTGGTTTCTCCACTCCAAAATAAGTTCCTAGCAGTTTGTCCACTTACCAAAAAAAGGTACTGCAGCCCATAAATTATAGAGTTTATTGTTAATACAGGTTTCCAGTCCTCTCTGTGCAAAGAAAACAGAAAGACAATTAGGTAAATATCTTGTAAAATTATCATTACCTTATGAATAGCAGCAACGCATAATCCTTTCTTGCTCAATAAACAGTAGTTGAGTCAGTAAACCTCACCTGCCTCCACTGAGTGCACAAAACAGAGTTACATGCCCCGCACAATTACCACTTCTGCAAATTAATCACTCCTATCCTGCCCAGAGTCAGAGGCCTTCCTCTTTCCTCCTCCTACCCTCAGCTCTCTGCTTGCCGACAACGGAATCACAGAACCGTTCCAGCTCAGAAGGCAGCCGTCCTGCCCGGGGTGTCTGCTCTGGCCCTCTTAAGAAACAATTCACCTCGTGCCACTCCCTGTCCTCTCTCTGTGTAACCCTGCTCAGTCTGCCTTTTCAGATAATAACCCAATTGAACCTGCCTGCACCTTACTCTCAGACAGTACATTCCACACGGGAATGTGTGGGAATAACCACACTCTGTGTGAAAATGGCTCTTCTGTTACTTCCTACGCCAATTACATTAAATCTATGCCCTCTCTTTATTGATCCTCCTAACAACATTGTTTCTCCCTACTTACTCTGTGCAGACCCCACATGATCTTGAATACGTCTATCAAATTTCCCATAAACCTTTATGGAAAAATGGAAAATTGTCCCAAACTCTCCAGTCTATCTTCATAATTGAAGTTCCTCATCTTTGAACTGTTGTTGTGAATCATTCAGCACTCTCTCCAAAGTCTTTGTATTCTTCCTAAAAATTTTAAATTCCTCATTTTGTCATTCGGGTTATCATTCTGAAATGTTGGGTCTGGCTTCTCCCTCAACAGATGCTGCTTGAAGTGCTGGTGCTTCCAGCATTCACAGCTTTTAGCTTTTGTTTTAAGTGAGCTTCTGGAGTTGGATTCTGTAGAGCTGAAAAAGTTCAAATCGCCTGCTGAATACTTAAAATACTCCATGAAAGATAAGAGTCATGATTAACAATTTTTTTTTAAATAAAATGGTTTGAGCAGATTCTGATCGAGTGACTTTAGGAACAAGAGGAGGCCATTTGTCCCCTCCTGCTTGCTCTGCCTTTCAACGGATTAATGGACGATCACCCCATCTTTAACATCATTTTGCATCACTGACTGGTTTCAGACATGAGAAAACCAGAGGAGAAAAGAAAAATTACAAACACTATTGAGGGGAAGGAGGTATTTCTCCAACAGACTCCTACCTGATGATGGATTTTTATTCACTGTACTAATCAGCATCAAATGCTAATTTCCCATTGCTCACTTCACAATGTTTCAGAGGCTCTGGTCTGCCTATGAACTACTGAGATCTAGTCAGAGGCAAAGTCCTAAGTAATAATAGCAAATCCAGGACGTTCCAACTGCCATTCTACTACCAAATTTACGAGCTGGTCAATATCAGACTGTAGCCCGAGACCATCCTCCTCACTTTCAACAAAGTCCAAAGATGTGCAGGATAGGTGGATTGGCCATACTAAGTTGCCCGTAGTGTCCAGGGATGTGTAAGTTAGGTGGATTAGACGTGAGAAACGCAGGGTTGCAGGGAAAGGGTAAGGGGATGGGTCTGGGTGGGATGCTGTTTGGAGGGGCGGTGTGGACTTGTTGGACTGAATGGCCTGTTTCTGCACTGTGTGGATCCCGATTCAGAGGACAAGCCTTCTCAAGAAGAACAGAAATATCACTCCTACACTTAATACTGCACTGATCCCACAAAACCAACCTAGTCCACTCGACCAAAGGAGGAGCAAGTACAATCCTTGGATCATCCTAGGCACTGCTTCAATACAGAACAAAACCACTGGATAATAAATCAGAGGGGGACACTCGGCCCATTAGATCTGCGACTGTTCCGTGATCAAGCTATCCAATTAGTCCTGGAACACTCCTCTTTCCCCCACAACCCAATATATTTTAACCCTTCAAGAATCCATCGTAAATCTGTCTATATTGCCCCTTCCAGTCATGTTCCATATTCATGTTTCATGTTCTAGTCATGTTCCATATTCAGTTCGCAACTCGCTGTGTAAAATAATTTACCACTGGCTCTTTTGCCAATTATTTTGAACCGGTATCCCCTGGTCGCCAATGCTTTGCCAGTGGAAACAGTTCATCCTTCGTTAACTGTATCAAATTTCTTTTCTCTCAACACCAACAACTCTACTTTCAAAAGATTCGTATACAGGCGGTCCCAGATATCTCAGTTCCTACCCCATTTAAAGCTGGTTCAAGGGTACAACCTAGCATGTTTAGTTACCCGTCATTCCGCCCATGTTCTAAAATTTACTATTTGATGTTTCTCCGTATCTCTGACCAAATTCACATCCACAAAATAAATCTTCAGATTAAATATCATCGTAACAAATTTCAGATACATTAATTTCTCCTGTCTTTCAGAAGTTGCTCAACATTTATTTTCATTTAAAATGGCATCGCTTCTTTCCATTTGCATTTTGGGTTCTAACTCAAATAGCAACGTGATCCCAGCGGCCAGCCTAAATTGCAACTGCTGAGTAATTTTTCCTTGCAACAAAGGAGATTGACTGGAGACAAAACTGTACAAGATTATGTCAGGTCTTGATACAGTGGACAAAGAACAACTATCCCTATTAGCTAATTGTAGAAGGAGGAGGAACACAGGCTTAAGGTTTTAGGCAAGAGGTTCTGAGGACATGAGAGAATGATCTTTCTTTCAGTTAAGAAAACCATAATGATATGGAACTCATGAACTAAGATGCTGGTGGAAGGCAATGATTTCAAAAGGAAATTGGATGGATACTTAAGAGGAATTAAACTGGATGTGCTGCAGTATACTGAACTTCAGAGTGCCAGCATGGACTCACTGGGCTGAATGGCCTCCATCTGTGTTATAATGACTAGCTTCCAGCCACCACCTCAGGTCAGGAAACCCACCCGAGAACTACTCAGGAAGCCATCAATTTTGCAGACATTATCGGGATCCCGAACCGGAAACCAGGGATCGATCTCCTCAATTTGTTGCATGGATCTACCTCAGCACACCACAACCATAAACCATCCAAGCACAATAAGCCACAGGAAAATAAAACTCACGATTTAAATACACAATAACAGCTTATCGAAGTCCGAGAAACAATTCCAAGCATGCATGTAACTTTGCAGGCCTTCCAATCCAACCTTGACCTACCTGAGGATGTTTAGGCAAACATTTCCTTCTAGATCGATGTTTGGGTGATACACCATAGTTTCACATTTCACCTTCGGAGGGTCGTGAGGATACCCTTGTCCAACCTGCAAAAACAGACGCATGCAATGGGAATGAAGAACAGTATTAGCCCCCTGAGTCTGCTCTGCCACTCAACATGATGGTGGCTCACCTCAACTCCGCCATTTTCCTGTCTGTTCCCCATAACCCTCAACTGCTCGACGGTTCAAGAATCTGTCAGACTCAGCCTTGAATATATTCAATGACACACCCTACAGAGTTCTCAGGGATACAGAATTCAAACAATTCACCACCCTTGGCTAAGCAATTCCCCATTTCTGAGGGAACGAGATTGACTACATTACTCAACAGAGAACAAGCAGAGACCTGATGGGTAGAATGGACTCCTTTTTATAAGAATACTTCCATATTCATTTAAATTGGACACCTTTCATTCTGAAACTGTGCCCTCCAGTTCTTCACTCCTCCGTGAGGAAAGAGACACAAACCACATCATCCCAGAAATCAGCTGTGCAAACGCGCTCTGAACTGCCTCCAGTGTTAGAGTATCACTCTCTAACAGCACTAAGTGTGTATGTGCACCACATGGACTGCAGTGGCTCAAGAAACAGCTCACCACCCACCACCTTGAGGGCAATTAGGGAATGGGCAATAAACGCTGGCCAAGCCAGCATTACTAACGTCCTGTGAAAGATTTTAATACCTTAATTCAGAAGACCAAAACGCACACAATACTCAAGATGTGGTCTCACCAACATATATCTATGTAAATGTAATCACAGTGCATCTGACTACACCTTAGGTGTAGCTGAATGATTTACGTCACAGAATGGTTGCGGAAAATCTACACTAGATGCGTGAGGTCAATGCAAGAGAGACATTAGTGACACACCATGACAGGTCTCTTGGTAGGAGTAACTGCAAGCAGCAGCAGTGTCTAAACATTTACCCAACACGTCCAAGCATGTTGAGAACTCTTTACTCTGTTGATGTACAAATCTGCACATCAACTTGCCCGAGCGGTTCAGGAGGAGGTTATCAGCTGGCACGTGTTTTGGCTGGCCTGCTCGAGTTTATGCAGACTTCTGTCTAAATTGGCGAAAAATGCACAACTCAAATCCCACTGAAGGCAAAGGAACGCTTAGCGAGAAATTCCCGAAATCGAGCTTCGTCCATTGTCACAATCGGCCTTAAAGTTGTACTTTTAAAACTCAGGAACGCAGTTTAGATGTTCAAAGTGTGCAATTCTCATGCGACTGTACAGCTACCCTCCACTTACCTTAAAGCTAAACACAAATTTCCCTCCTTTATAGAACCCCTGAAAGCAAAAAGAACAAAGTTTTTAAACAAGACATATTTGCCAACTGCAGTTAATAAATACAATGATTCTGGTAAGTATTCTCCCAGACATGTGGACCAAATCTAATCAGACACAAGACAAGTATTAATTCCTTTCCCGCTCATAACCATCACAGACTGTCAATGTACGCAATTCCACATGGTGGTTCTGAATGTGCTGAATCCCAGTGAAATAAACACATTCCCATAAAATGGGATCAAAGTCCTTCTTCATTTGTTTCCAGTCTACCAGAGTGCAGAGATTTAAAATAATTGAGCACACACTGAGGGCATCAGAGGGTCGGGAGAGCGCACGCCTGACAAAGAGTGAGAGAGAGAGGGCGGGAGCAGAAGACAGGAACTGAGGGACTCAGTGCGCGGCTCTGATATGGAATGCGTTGTCTGCTGCCTGGTAGAAGCAGATTCAAAGATGCCTTTCAACAGAGAGTTAAATAAACACATACAAAGGGCTGATCTGTAGTCCTCTAGTAAACAGCAGGGAAATAGAATGAAGTAGATAGCTCTTTGAAAGAGTAGGCATTACTCAACAGACCAAAGGGTCTCCTTCTGATGACAAACAGAACCTCACTAATCCAAAACTTTTCCACCTCGCCATCGCCGGACAACATTCCACTAAGATCAGCAGGAGGCCACTTAGTCCCTCGTATCTGATCGACCATCCACTGAGGCCATGGCTGTTCTATGTCTTATCCATCTGAGCCTCTGGCATATATCTTCAGTTAACAAAAATCCATTACCCTCAGGGTTTAAAATGAATTGACCCAGCAGCAGCTCCCATTTGCAGAAGAGACTCAAACATCAGTCATCTTTTGTTTGTCGTTGTGCTTCATAATTTCACCTGAAAGATCTGACTCCAAGGTTTAGGATAGGTCTCCTCGTCCCAGGCTCCAAATCTTTACCCATTTAGCACTCTCCAAACTCTCCCAGATATAGAATTCCAACAGACCAAATTGCTCTTTTAGTCCCACTGGATCAAGTCACAATTAACCAAACCTCCCTCGCAGTTAGTCATAGGGATTGAATTCCTGATTCATTCACAAAGCACTGGAGGTTACAATGAGAGGAATGGGTAGATGTGTTGGGGACAGGAGAGTCTCGCCGTACAAAGCATGTTTCTGTTTCCAGATTTGTCATTTCAAAATTCAAAACTCAAAGTGAATTCCTCAGGAAGCCTAATTCACATGGAACTATTCTTGAAAAATTATTAGGAACCAGGCAATGGAATCTATGAGAAATACTGAAGCTCATCCACGATCTCACCATAAACCTACTCACTTCCCGCTCCTAATAGAAACCCACCTCCTGACATTTTCTGTCTGGCTATACATTCCATCAAGATGGTGTCTGCTGAAACTAACTATCTAAGGATAAATTCTAAACAAACATGCTCGCTTCTCTTTTAAAAATGTGCATACGCATGTAAAATATAAAGCCAATATGCAAAATTATATTTTAAAAATTCTGTTTTGTTTACAGGTTTTTTCCCCCACTTAGACCATAAATTATTGAAGCAGAATTAGCCCATTCGGTCCATTAAGTCTGCTCCACATTTAATCGTGGCTGATATGTTTCTCAACTCCATTCTCCTGCCTTCTCCCCATAACCTTTGATCCCCTTACTAATCAAAAACCTATCTCTGTCTTAAATACACTCAATGACTTGGCCTCCGCAATCATCTGCGGCAATGAGTTCCACAGAATCACTACACTCTGGCTGAAGAAACTCCCCATCTTCGCAGCTCCAAAGCGTTGTCCCTTCACTCTGAGGCTGTGTCTTGGATCCAAGTCTCTCTGATACTGGTAGAAACATTTTCTCCACATCCACTCTATCCTGCCCCCTCACCATTCTGTAAGATGCAAAGATAGCTAGGTAGGTTTTTAATCATTCTTTGCTTCAATTTATTTCTGAGGTTTTACTGCTCCTGGGTGTCAAAAACACAACCTTCCACCAACGGCCACCCTGCCCAGCCCTAAGGCTCTTCCACGGCCACACTACAGTGGGCCCCTTTAGTGTCGCACCCAAAAAACAGAACTCTCAACACAATGTAACAGTGGAGAGAATTGCAACCAACCTACTCAAAGCCCGTGTGCACGTGTCTGCACACACTTTGCAGGAGGGGTAACCGGGAAGGAGTCAACAGCTGGAACTTTGGCTGATTTCTCTTCTTTCCCACTAACAGTTGCTCTTTGCTAGCCTTTACTTCAACACAAGTAACAAGGGAAGCAGATCACTCAGCCCATTCAAACCTGCCCTACCATTCAATACGATCGTGACTGATCCACTTTTCTGCCTGACACAAAAAACCCCAACCCCGTTATGGATCATTAATCTGTGTAGAACAGCCTTCAACATACTCAATAACTTTAAATTCCGGTCTCCCTACTATAGGAAAGGTGTTGTTAAACTTGAAAGGGTTCAGAAAAGATGTTGCCAGGACTGGAGGGTTTGAGCTATTCGGAGAGGCTGAATAGGCTGGGGCTTTTTATGCCTGGAGCTTCAGAGACTGAGGGGAGACTGAGAGGTTCATAAAGTCACGAGGGGCACGGATGGGGTGAATACTCAAGGTCTTTTTTCCAGGGTAGGGGAGTCCGAAATTGGGGGCATAGGTTTCGAGAGAGGGGAAGGATTTAAAAGGGACCTAATGGGCCGCTTTTTCACATAGAGGGTGGTGTGTGTATGGAATGAGCTGCCAGAGGAAGTGGAGGAGGCTGGTACAATTACAACATTTAAAAGGTGTCAGGACGGGCATATGAATAGGAAGGGTTTAGAGATATGGGCCAAATGATGGCAAATGAGGCTAGATCAGTTAACATATCTGATCAGCACGGACGAGTTGGACCGAAGGGTCTGTTTCCATGCTCTACAACTCAATGACTCTATGACTGATCTTGAGCTTCAACTCGACTTTCCTGCCTGCTTCCCTAATCCAATTCCCACCTTAAATATATTTTTCAACAGAACATCCACTGTCCCGAGTGAACTGAATCAGTGAACTGTTTCCCCTCAACATGGCCCCTTATCCTGGGACTGTGCCCTGTGGTTTTAGACTTCCCAACCAGTGCAGACACCCTCTCAGCAGTTACCCTACCAAGCGTCTTCAGAACTTGACATGTTTCGATGAGATCACTTCTCATTCGTCTAAATTTCAGAGAATATCAGCCCCAATTTCCTCAACCGCACATTGTCGGACTGGGATTGGGACAAAAACAGACAGTGCTGGAGAAACATAACAGATCTGGCAGCATCTATTGAGGGAGAAACAGTTAATATTAAACCCAGTGACCCTTTGTCAGAACACTAGGAGTGGGAGCTGGCAAATTCTGGGGTCTGAGAACTAATGTTGTGATACACCAGAACAGGTATGTTTGAGTCTCACAGCGGTTGGCAAACCTGGTCTTCCCCTGTCCTCTTATTGACCAGTCTGGTTCAAGAACCAAGAACCTTGGCTTCCACCATCAAACACCAACAGTTCACTGAAAACATCCGCACCTTTAAAAACAAAGACATTCAAAACTCTGTCAGGTTGATAATAAACTTCTGCTCATCACTTACTTCATCTGGACAGATGATGAGTTTGAAGTTGAGGAGGTCATCAGGATCTGGGAAAACTATCTCACAGGTTTTAGGTAAATTCAACTCATTTATATCTGAAAAAAATCAGAAGGGATAATCCAGTGAACAACCAGAGTATCAACAGATTTATTGAATTTTTTCATTACACACAAGGCCTCGCTGACCAGGCCAGTATTTTGTTGCCTATCGCTAATTGAGGTTGAGAAGGCGATGGTGAGCTGCCTTCCTGACCCGCTGCAGTCCCTGGGATATAGGAACACTGCCTGTGCTGTTAGGTGGGGACATCCAGGATTTTGACCTACCCTAGCCAAGGAAAGGGCATATAGTACCAAGTATGGATGGTGAGTGGTCTGAAAGGGAACTTGCAGGTGGTGGCATCTGCTGCTCTTGTCCTTCAAGATAGTAGAGGCGGCAGGTTTGGAAGGTGCTATGGAAGGGGGCCTGATGCACTACCATATTACAGCTTGCAAATGGTACAAACGGTACTGTGTCAGTGGTGAAGGGAGCGATCCTTGAAGGTGATGGACTTGGTGCCAATCATGCAGGCTGCTTTGTCCTGGATGGTGTTGTTCGAGCTGCACCCATCCAGGCAAACAACAGTATTCCATCTCACTCCTGTGTGCCTTGTAGATAGGGGATAGCGGGAGAAAAAGCGTAGACCAGGCAATGGAATCGAAGAACAAAACATGGTGGAAATAACCAGCATTTCAGACAGCACTTCCACGGACATTGGCTGGCCTGCAGAGTGCTTCCAGCAATTTCTGTTTTCCTTTCAAATTTTGAGCAACCACTCCCCCCACCATCGCCAAAGTAAATTTGCATTTTCTAAGGCATGGAAAGTAGCAGATTCTGACTCGAGAAATCAAACAGCAACACAGCAATTTCCCAATCAATCACTTGCAAAGTTCTTCTCACAGAGTCGTACAGCACGGAAACAGACCCTTCGGTCCAACCAATCCATGCTAAACATAATCCCAAACTGAAATAGTCCCACCTGCCTGTTCCTGGCCCATTTCCCTACAAACCTTTCCTATCCATCCAAATAGCTTTCAAACGTTGTAACTGTACCTGCATCCACCAATTCCTCAAGAAGTTCATCCACAACGTGAACCACCCTCTGTGTAAAACATTTGTCCCTCATGTCTTTTTTTTTAAAATCTCTCACTTCTCACCTTAAAAATGTGTCCCCTAGTCTTGAAATTCCCAATCCTAGGGAAAAGACAACTACCATTAACCCTATCTATACCTCTCATTATTTTATAAACTTCTATAAGGTCACCTCTCAACCTCTTATGCTCCAGTGAAAAATGTCCAAGCCTATCCAGCATTTCTTTTTAACTCAAACCTTCCATACCCGACAACATCCTGGTAAATCTCTTCTCAACCCTCTCCAGCTTAATAATATCCTTCCCAAAACTGGGCAACCTGAACTGGACACAGTTTTCCAGAAGAATTATGTACCTGCCCTCCTAGGTCCCTCTGTTCTACAGCACTACCCAAGGTCCTACCATTAACTGTATAAGCCCTACCCTTGTTTGTTGTACCAAAATGCAAAACCCCGCATTTATCCAGATTAAACTCCATCTGCCATTTTTCAGCCCATTGACCCATTTGATCAAGATCCATTTGTTATGCTACACATCACAGTTGGGGTACAATCGCAACAGACTTCTCAAGTAAATTGATTTGCAATTTAACTTCTAAAACAAAGAAATCGATTCAAAAAACAGGTCGATACAAATAACTGTCTCTGAGCAAGGAGCCCTGGGCTCAAGTCCCACCCTGCTGTTGAGGTGTATAATGGAATCTCTAAACAAGTTGGTTAGAAGATAACTACAGGAGAAGATCCATGTTTCCACTGGCTTCCATTAGAAAATCCTGTTCTCTTTCCGAAGTCCAGTGCACAATTCCAAAACTTCAATAAAAACTTTTTTTAAAAGAAAATCAATGTCCTATTAAACAAACTTTCTTATATTTTCCTGATTGACCTGAATACATTGTCTTTGCAGTGCTGACCAAGCCTCAAGTTGGCTGAACTTTCTATGCACAGGTCCCATCAACTTCGTCACTAACTTTTGAAAATAAACTTGGGTCCATCCCTGATTCCTCAGCAAGGCAACAGGTCTCTCCAGAACCCAAGTGGGTACAATAAAGTACACAGTACGAGGGGAGTTTCCACTCCAGGCATTGAAACCTTTGACTGCACCTTTATCTCGAGAATCGAACTCACCTCCTCCAAATCATGTTCATGCATCACTTAGACTCATACAGCATGAAAATGGATCCTTCAGTATAACCAGTCCATGACAACCATGTTCCCAAACTAAACTAGTCCCACCTGCCTGCTCCTGGCCCATATCCCTCCAAACCCTTCCTATTCATGTAGTTAACTAAGTGCCTTTTAAACGTAGTAACTGTACCTGCATCCGTCACTTCCTTTGGCAGTTCATTCCATACCCAAACCACTGTCTGCATCAAAGAAGTTGCCCCTCATGTCCTTTTTAAAACTTTTGCCTCTCACCTCAAAAATATGCCCATGAGCTTTGAACTCACCCACTCTAAGGAGAAGACATTTGTCATTCACTTCAACTATGCACTTCATGATTTTACAAGCCTCAATATGGTCACCCCTCAATCTCCTATGCTCCAATGAAAAATGTCCTAGTCTTTCCAGCTTTTTTTTAATACCTCAAACCCTCCATTCTCAGCAGCATGCTGTTAAATTTTTTCTGAATCCTCTCCAGTTTAATAATATCCTTCCTACAACAGGGCATGTGGGTCTGGCAACAGCTGAACACTTTAAAACAAACTCTAATGCTGAACTCTACAATTCTCTGGGATCTCTGCACACCTCGGATTCTGGCCTCTTGCACCTCACTGTCAGAGGATGTGCCATTTATCACCACTCAAGGATATGATTATATATGGACTAAGATGTTGCTCCACTACAGAACTGAGCCAGTAAAACCTGTATAATGTCACCAGACTGGTGAGAAACAGGCAGAGAGAAGATTTTTCAGTCCCAGGTGTCAAACAAAGACCGTCTGCTTGTTACTGTGATTAACACAAATGCTTCTTGATCCTACAGCAGTATTTAAGAGGCGCTAGGAGATCTCAAAGCATCCTGGTTAACATTCTTTGCTGAAACACCATTACTTAATCAGATCACTTTCTGAAATTTTGCACTCGCCTAGATCGCTGCACTGGAGTCATTTACTGTTCAATTAGAGCTACATTGAAGCCACTGCATTGAACTTGCACTTTTTTTCAAAAATGTTTGATGACGGATGCTCGAAAACATCACAGAAAAATGCTCCAGAGGTGAAGGCAGTTAATCGAACCTGGTGTGAAAAGGTCACCCACTCAACAACAACACAGAGCAGACAGGGAACGGTTGCAGACAGCAAGAGGGGAATATATATTTCAAAAGCCTTCAACAAACATCCGTCCTCCCTGGACTGACCTATCTCCTCCCTACCCCCCTACCTACACTCACCTTTACTGGCTCCATCCCCGCCTCTTCGACTTGTCTGCCTCCTCTCCACCTATCCTCTCCTCTATCCATCCTCTATCCGCCTCCCCCTCTCTCCCTATTTATTTCAGAACCCTCTTCCCCTCCCCCATTTCTGATGAAGGGTTTAGGCCCGAAACGTCAAGTTTTCCTGCTCCTATGATGCTGCTTGACCTGCTGTGTTCATCCAGCCCCATGCTTGTTATCTCGGATTCTCCAGCATCTGCAGTACCTTTTATCTCTGATTTTAATGTTATGTTCCTTCTATTTATGCGTGATGGTAGTTATGAGCTAATGATCAGTCAATTCTTGCAATAACCTTGGTCAGGAAAGTGCCTTTACAAGTTTGGTGATTCAGATAATTTAGGTCTGCCCCCATAAGGAAATGGTTAGGAAATAGGCTTTTATGTAGACAGGGTTCTGTTCAGATGTGAAATGCACCAGCAGAAATGGTGAGGGACAGGAAATCTCCAATTAAATCTCAGAGGGAAATGGATAGATGTCTGGAAAGGAGATATTTAAAGAAACGTGAGCGTAAAGAAAATGGAATGCAACAAAGGAAGCTATCCTTCCAGACCTTATGCGACATTCTCATACAAGGGAACGGTAATGACTGAGCTCCTTCTCAAAGTGAGTATAATGGTGACTTGCAGCAAGCCAAACTCAGGATCTAATGTCTAAAATGTTATCAATGTTATTACACAGGATCTGCAATACAACCAATTCATGTCAGCATTACGATCCACCATCCCATACGTCCTCATCCAAATCTACCCTCGATTCCTGTCTCCCTCATATGCCTGCCTAGCTACCAGAGAAGATCTACATGAGCTGTTACCAGTTTCTTTATTGCCCATTGATCCAGATAGGTTTGAAACAAAAATTCACACTACACCCTTCCAATACTCCTGAACCAACTCTCCCTGCATGCGTAACTATCATTACAGGGTGAAACTGCAACGAGTCAGAGGAAAAGCCAATTCCACAGCAGAATGAATTGCAGAATAAAAACTAAAAGTCCCTCTGAAGAATCCCAGTCACTCAGTATCTTCGAGAGAGGCACGAATAGATTTCTAGATTTTAAAGACATTAAGGGAGTGTGAGGATAGCACAGGAAAATTGCAATGAGGTAGAAGATCAGCTATCACCCAGCTGAATGGAAAAACAGAGGCTCAAGGGGCCAAATGGCCTACACCTGTTCCTTTTTCCAATGCTGGCTGGAGATCGCCTCACCGAAACCCTGACTTAACAAGTATTTGACTTGCATACAATAATGCACAGGGCACAGTGTCAACCTCCTGCCTACGTAACACTACGTCATTAATTTAAGAATGGATTATGTCACTATACCATTAATGCAGAGACCTGAAGCCAGGAAAGACAAGATCAAGTCACACAGTGTCAGTTTGAGAATTTTAAATCAGTTCTTTGTTTACTAATATTCTTCACAGAAGGTGGGCCAGCCGAGAACTAATAAGTGATTCCGTTTTGCTGAACAACCCAAACCATCGTAATGTTAGGAAAACAAATTAATACTGTGGATGCAGGAAATATGGAATTGAAATTGTTGGAGAAACTCAGTAGGTCTGGCAACATCTGTGGAGAGAGAAACAAAGTTAACTTGTTGAGTTCAGTATGACTTCAGAGAAACTGCCAGACTTACTGAATTTCTCCAGCAAGGATCAGCTTTTGTTCCATCGTATTGTGAACTAAATATCAAATGTTTGCAGTGACTCTTCTGAATTTTACTCTATCCAATGGACCACTGAGAAAACTAGATTTGATTTCAAGATGTGTATCCAGAGGAGACTTTCGGCAGCTTGAAACTGCTGAAGCAAGTTATGACAAATCTGTTATAGCTGGGAGAGTGCTCAATCTTAGGAGACAAAGCAAGTGTTCCACAGGAATAATGTATCGGTTCCAGTCCACTAAATTAGTCAGCGACAGTTGCAAATCAGTTGCAGGAACACAGCTGGACATTCACACCTTGATCGAGCGATGACAAACCCAGGCAGCCACAAATTGTTCAAGGCACCTCAACGTGATACGATTATGGTGAACGCCCCTCTGGCTCTGGGGAGCTGGTCATACCGCACAGATAGACAATGGAGTTAGGGCACGCTCCGGTTAGGAACCTTGCTGCCAGCTGGTCTCAGCACAAGACTGGAACTCACAACTGCTGCTGGATGGGAGGAGAGATGAGCACACATCTGCTTTTTGAAAGGGTGCTAACTTCAGGCAGACAGACAGATGGGGAAGAGCTGACCAGCTGTTGGGAACAGAATTCACATTAGTTGAGAGAGGGGAAGTGCAAGAGGGATTGACACAATAGGATGCCCTAAAATAATCAGCTGCTAGTACCTAAAAGCAATCAGAATCCTTTTTTTTAAAAAACAAAAAGATCCTCCATACGGACATACAAAATTGGAGCAGAAATGGCCATTCAGCCATTGCTGAATGCTCTACCATTCAATAACATTATAGCTGGTTTGTTTGCTTTTTCAATTCCACATTCTCATCTGCCCCTCATAGTCAAGCGAATCAAAAGCTATCAAGAATTTATCTACCTTTGCCTTAAAAATATTCAGTGATCCAAACTACATTGTCTGCTGAGGCAAAGTTGCACAACTCTCAGAAAACAATAAATCCCTTATCTTTGTGCAACAGAGTCCCCAAGCTCTGGATTCACCCACAAGAGGAAACAGCTTTTCCAAGTCCATCCTATCAAGACCATTCAGAACCTTATATATCTCAATCAAGTCACCCTTTCTAAACTGGTGAAAACAAGCCCTGTCTGTCCAACCTACAGACAACCTGCTCATCAGGTATCAGTCTGCTAAACCTCACCTTAACTGCCTCCAACATATTTACTTCCTCCCTTAAATAAGAGGCCAACACCACAAAGAACACCCTCGACATACAGTGCTTTCTAACTTGTGGCACTCAAAGTATTAGATATTTAGAAAATAAAGTAACCTTGAAATTGACTGAATAGAGCTCACTGTCCAATGTAAACCTTTCCAAACGTTTTGGAGAACTGACAAATATTCTAAAAACATTTATGTACAAAAAGCACCTGTACTCTCTTTGTATTTGGTCAGTTCCCTTTCCCTCTCCCTATCTGATCAATGCAACCTCAGGATCTCCCTATCTTCGGTCCTCTTGTGATTAATGGTCCTTTCCTTCTGCCCCTATCATGATGGTCCAGTGATCTGTAAATCGTCAACACTGGATAAAGCGTTTCCCAACATGGGGCCCCTTACACAATCCAAAAATACGCGTGGCTCGGGTAATGACCGAATTCTGCAGAGCAGCAGTTACTTTGGGGACGGCATTCACATTTTCATAGAATCCCCACACTGTGGAAACAAGCCATTTGGCCCAACGAGTCCATACCAACCCTCCGAAGAGCATCCCACCAGGACCCACCCCCTCAACCTATCCCTGTAAACCTTGGGTCAAAACCCATGACTGGTCAGTTGGATAAAGGCACTACTTGTTGCACATCCCCACTTAGGAAAGAAAGAGAAACCGCTTTCAGAAATCCAATGCCTGCCCATGAGTGGGCATGATGAATGGCTAGCTGGAGTACCAGCTACTGCCGCCACCTTTTGTCAAAGATTAGAAATGGATGACTGATTATGTGAGATTTCCAACGCGGATGGATGTCAGCAGCAGTACATTCCAAGTGTAGAGGCCAAAAAATTAAGAAACTAGAAATTACAGCACTTTGCCTTCCATGTCAATAAGAGCTTTCCACAGAGCTATGTAGTTACTTTCCCTTGCAGCGTTTCAAACGCTTCCCCAGCTTCCTCTTAAATGATAACATAAAATATTCCCTAAGAGTGCAGCACAACACACTCGAATAACTACGTGTGGAGAACAAATACCTCTAACTTCCTCCTTGCCTCCACAGGCCATCCCATTCAAGCCCAGTCATCAACTTGCCAGTCTGTGAAAACTGCCTTCTGCCACTGATGTTTTGAGATTGTTATAAAGCACCATCTAGCCCCAATTTCAAACTAGCATTGCAAGTATGGGACTACATATCCTTCCTGGATCAAGGAGCTTTGTCTTCATGCTTTGGAGGAGAAACCTGACATTTTGATGGCAAATTTCAAACTTCTCGGCTGCTGGGACAACCGGATCAGAAGTCCAAGGCATGGCGACCCTGGAATTGGTGTTGGTGGCAGATTACAAGAGGGGAGGCATTGAGAGGGTAGGGATTATATCAGAGTCAAAGGGAGGGGTTGAGGAATGGGCTGAGGTGACAGATTCCGACTGTGGCGATTGCAGTTCCCCTCACGAGACGGCAACAGGGTGGTCAAAGACAAGAACTGGGACCAGTTACCAGGCAGTTAGTAAGGAGATGGCTGTAGCTGCCTCACCCTGGAAGACCAGTGCTTTCATTCAGGAGCCCATTGAGCCTGGGGGAAATCCCTGACACCCTCTCCTCACCCCATTGTCAGGCCATAGTGAAGGGGAAAGGGGTGGGGGTAACTGAACCCAACCCTGGGGAAGGGAGGGAGGGGGGTTCTGAGTAACCCAACACCCAGATCCTCTCCTCGGTCTCTCCCCGCCTGCAATCCTGGGGTCTCTCCCAGTCCTGGCTTCGGAGCAGAGCCCTCTCCACATGAAGGAAGCCGGTCGAATCGTATCCCAGGCTCCATCTGAGGCCTAGCTGCCTCCAGGCCTTTTTTCCCTGTGGGTCAGAGGCCGGTTTCTAACTCCCGCCGATACCAGTACCCCTTGACCCGGTGTCTTAGAGACGCCTGGCCCGACGATCCCTCCACCCTCCCCTGGGCCCCGGCTTCGCCGAGCCCCCGGCCTCCCGTTACCTTTCTGAATGCGGAGCTGCGCGGCCGACGCCTTCTTGGTGCCGGTCTTGGCGGCTCCGGCGGCGTCCTCTTCCTTCTTCTGCTGCTTGAGCGAGAAGAGCTTGATCATGATGCGGCGGGGCCTCGGGACTCAGGCTGGGGGTCGGAGGGAGACACGGAGCCGCCGCTCGGGCTGGGAGCAGAGCGCGGGGCAGCGTGGGAGCGGTGCGGGTCAGAGGGCAAGGGGGCGGGGTCAGCCCGTGGATGGTTAGCGGGCTTGGGCGGAGCTAAGGGAATGGGTGGGGCTAGGGCGTTGGGGCGGGGCCTAATGGTGTGGGGGCGGGTCTAGAGGACGCGGGCGGTGTTGCCGGCGTGGGCGCGGCGACATGGGACCGGGCGGGACTAGAGAATGGGGCGGGGTTATATGGGAGAGGGCTGAGCTGGAGGACATGGGCGGGGTCAGTTGCGTGGGTGCGGATACATTGGGGGGGCGGAGCGAGAAAACGTGACGCGGATCACAATTGGTGGGCGTGGCTAAGTGACAGGGCGGAATTTAGAGGTGAGGATGCGGGTTTAGGTGGGGCGTAGCTGAATGATGGGGGCGGAGATTATTCAAAGAGGCGCGGCCTAAAAGGGGGCGGGGCAGGTTGCAAATGGGCGGGACCGAATGAAGGGGGCGCGGTCGGGTACTGGGCGCTGGAGTGAAATGGGCGGGGCCCAGAGAAGGGGGCGGGGCTGAATGGGAGGGGCGGATCCGCTGCAGCTTGGCGCACAGTGTTGGATGCTCAAGTTCCTGCTCATTTCCCAGGGCAACACAACTGCACAAAAACCTACCGAGGAAGGGTCACCGGACCCGAAACGTTAACCCTGTTTTCTCCTTCACAGATGCTGCCAGACCTGCTGAGCTTTTCCAGCAACTTCTGCTTTTGTTTCTGATTTACAGCATCCGCAGTTCTTTCGGTTCTCACACAACTGCACCTTGAACAATGCAGGAGGAGGAGAGATCGCTAAAACACAAGGGGGCATTGGGTGTCACACGATGGGGGGAAATGGGTGCCATACGAGGGGAGATG
>JAHRHZ010000008.1:15794504-15841685 GCA_024137785.1 Ginglymostoma cirratum | reverse complement strand
GGGGAAATGGGTGAAACACTTACAAAATAAAAACCGAAAGTAAATCAGGAACAAAAACGAAGTTGCTGGAAGAGCTCAGCAGGTCTGGCAGCGTCTGTGAAGGAGAAAACAGAATTAATGTTTCGGGTCCGGTGACCCTTCCTCAGAACTTATAACACTTACAAGATGGGCTAGGCACAGAGGTGGGAAATGACAGGCACATTTCGCAATGAGCGACACATTCGGTGGATGGTGACACAAAAGACAGTAAGTGACACACTTAAGGGGCTTGGATGCCTCACTGGGCTCCAGACACATTACAGGCGATTTAAAGTTCTTTTTAAAGCATAGACACTGTTGTAGCGTGGGAAACACAGCAGCCACAAACAACAATGTGATAATGGGATTATCTGTCAGTTATATCAGGTGCGCGATAGAGCAATTCACATTTCCCTTTGTGTTTGCGTGTGTGGACATTTTCTTTTCCTTATTCTATATCAGATATGCCACGCTGGGAGCATATTCATCCCTGAGTCAAAGAAATGTGCGTTCCACTCCAGGGACTTAAGCACAAATACCTAAATTAACACTGAAGGTTGCAGATGCCATCTCTTGCACTCTCAGATAAATGTAAAAGATTCCATTTCCCTTATCTCAAAGGAGAGCAAGGGAGACATCACCAGTCCTGGCCTACATTTAACAAAGAACTGTGGATACTAGAAATCTGAAACAAAACCAGAAATTGCTAGAGAAACTCAGCAGGTCTGGCAACATCTGTGGAGAGTGAAGCAGAGTTACGTTTTCAGTCCAGTGACCCTTCTTCAGAAGAGAAAGCCACAGGGAGATAGAGGTATTTATGCTGATAACAGAGGTGGGGTGGGATTCGGGTTGATTGAGTGGAAAAGTTGTCACCGCAGTCCCACTCTTTCATTCAAGAGAGACACGATTGGTGGTATTTTAACCTGAGGATCACCATGCCTCAGGCAAGGGAGGACGTTGAAAAAGAGAATGCTTCATGGTAACTTCAGTCCATATGTGAACTGAACCCACACAGTTGGTATCAATCTACATTATGAAACAGCTGTTTAGCCAACTGAGCTAAAGAATTTACATGGATTTATGTGCATTTGGAGAGGCAAGGAATGAATAGTAATAGCATGGTTTTGTGCAAGGAAAATAATGTGTCACAAACTTTATTGAGTTTTTTGATGAACTAAGAAG
This sequence comes from Ginglymostoma cirratum, assembly GCA_024137785.1. Lineage (NCBI taxonomy): Eukaryota > Metazoa > Chordata > Chondrichthyes > Orectolobiformes > Ginglymostomatidae > Ginglymostoma > Ginglymostoma cirratum. Next base: position 15,840,485 of record JAHRHZ010000008.1, on the reverse strand, counting down.
ATTGATGACAGCAGAGCAGTACACATTGTTTACGTGGGCTTAAGTGAAGCCTTTGACAAGGTTCCACATGGCAGACTAAGTGGTAAAGTACGATCACATGACATTCAGGGTGATCTTGCTGATTGGATACAAAATTGGCTTAACAGCAAGAGACTGAGGATGATGGTGGGAGGGTTGTTTTTCAGACTGGAGGCCTTTGACCAGCGGTGTTCTACAGGGATCAGTTCTGGGTCCTCTTTTGTTTGTCATTTATATAAATGATTTGGATGAGAATAGAGAAGGCATGGTTAGTAAGTTTACAGATGACAACAACATTGGTGGCATCGTAGACAGTGAAGAATGTGTTCTAAGATTACAAATGGATCTTGATCAAATGGGTCAATGGGTTGAAAAATGGCAGATGGTGTTCAATCTGGATAAATGTGAGGTATTGCATTTTGGTACAACAAATACAGGTAGGGCTTACACAGTTAATGGTAGGGCCTTGGGTAGTGTAGTAGAACAGACAGGCCTAGGGGGGCAGGTACATAATTCTTTAACATTTGTGTCACATATAGAGAGGATGGTTAAAAAGGCATTTGGCACGCTTGCCTTCATTGCTCAGTCCCTTCAGTATAGGAGTTAGCACGTTATGCTGAGATTGTACAGGACATTGGTGAGGCCTCTTCTGAAATAGTGTCCAGTTCAGGTCGCCCAGTTATAGGAAGGATATTATCAAGCTGTTTAAAAGAAATGCTGGATAGGCTTAGACATTTTTCACTGGAGCGTAGGATGTTGAGAGGTGACTTTATAGAAGTTTATAAAATAATGAGAGGTATAGATAGAGTTGATGGTAGTTGTCTTTTCCCTAGGGTTGGGAATTTCAAGACTAAGGGACACATTTTTAAGGTGAGAGGAGATTTCAAAAAGACATGAGGTAAACTTTTTACATGACGTGTGATTTGCATGTGGAATGAACTTCCTGAGGAAGTGGTGGATGCATGGTACAATTACAATGTTTAAAAGACATTTGGATGGATACATGAATAGGAAAGGTTTGTTGGGATATGGGCCAGGAACAGGCAGGTGGGGCTAGTTTAGTTTGGGATATGTTCAGCCTGGACTGGTTGGACCGAAGGGTCTGTTTCAATGCTATATGACTTGATGATTCTAGGAAATGGTGGATGCGGATATAGTTACAATGTTTAAAAGACATTTAGATAAGTACATGAATAAGAAATGTTTGGAGGGATATGGGCCATGGTTTGGGATTATGGTTGGCTGTATGACTCTATGAATGAGACAAATAAATGGAGATGGTGCCCAGAGAGAAAGAAGAGAACCAAAGGGATTGCTGATAATAAGCAGGGAGAGGGATAAATGCTAAATGGGTGCTAATGGCAAGTCTAAATAGTTGAAAATGGGTTGGCTGTGCTGGGAATAACCCACACAGAAGAAAGCTTGGGGTTGTGGGGCGGCTAATGAAAGTGGAAAGAGTTGTTAATGCTCTGGAACTGTTAAACTCATCGTTGACTCCCGAGGGCTGTAAGGTACTGAGGCAGCAGATGAGGTGCTGTTCCTCATCTTCTTGTTCCTTCTTGTGTTGAGCCTCGCTGGAGCACTGCAGCAAGCCTGAGACAGAAATGTAGGCAATGGGAATATGACAATCAATATTTATTCCTTATTCAATATTACAAAAAAAACTCATCCAGCTTACATCTGTGAGTCTTCTGATGGTTTTCAACTTCCTGGCGGTCTTTCACAAGGGACACTCAATCCTCCCAGAGCTCCTGAAACCCTCCAGGGCAATCTGGGGGCTCTCCACCTCCTCCTTGAATGGAGGCCGAAGTGGTCACCATCCAACAACATCCTCGTCAGCCTGGCTGCACTTGTCCTGACAATGAATGCCTTCTCCATTCACTCGCCCCAAATTAAAGATGTTGCTATGGACAACTGCATAACCGCACTTGCCTGTTTCCGAAGCATCTCTTTTCCTGAACCCACAGCTCATCCTTCAGAGTACTCATAACTGTCATTGATGCTTTGCCCAGCTTCTCCTTTTAAATTGGAAAACATCATCAGTTTTGCTTCCAATTCCACTTTAATCTCACCTTCACACGGTCCACCTCAGACTCTTTCTTCCTCAACTTCTCTATTTCCATTTCTGAGCTGAATATTCACTATCAAATCACATGTCTGCACCTGCCCACTGTGCCTGACAGGATCCTCAACCACATCCATCCCATATCGCACACTCCTGTCATTCACAGAAAATAGGAACAGGAGCTGGCCATTCAGCCCTTCAAGCTGTTCTGCCATTCAATATGATCATGGTTCATCATCCAGTGCAATACTATGTTCCCACTTTCTCCCCACATCCTTCGATCCTTTTGGCCCCAACAGCTACATTCAGTGTTTTGGCTTCAATTGCTTTCTGTGGTAGAGAATTCCGCAGGCTCACCACTCTCTCTGGGTGAAGACATTTCTCCTCAACACAGTCCGCATTCATACCTCCTCCAGTCATATATATTGTTTCCTTACTGTTCCCATTAACACGCCATACATCACCAACTCTCTATTGTCATCTAATCTCTCTTTACAGATCTGCCCTTTTGTTCTTTATATACATTTCCTTTGCTCATGCCCCTCCCCCACCAAACCCTGCTTTAATTTGCTTAACACCAATTACATTGCTACCTTTCTCCAGTTCTGATAAAAGACCACGATCGCAAAACTACAACACTTTCCACAGAAACTTGTTGAGTATTCATTCGCAACATTTTCTGTTCTTGGTTGAAATCTCCAGCACCACCACATTCCCCTTTGATAAAACCATTTGAACTGCTCGTTATCTCACTGCCAGTTGTGAGATCTTGCTGTGCACAATTGCCTGCTGACTGCACTCCAAATTTGTTGCCTGTAAAGGGCTTTGGAATATTCTGATGTTATGAAAGGCACAACATTCAAGAACAACTTGTTATCAGACTTATGGTACAATCCCTACAGTGTGGAAGCAGGCTATTCAGCCCATCGAGTCCAAACCAACCCAAAGAGCATCCTACCTACACCTAAACCCCTACCCTATGGTCAATCCACCTAACCTGCATAGCTTTGGACTCTGTAGGAAACCAGAGCACCTGGAGGAATGTGCAAACTCCACACATAAAGCTAACCGAGGCTGGAATCAAACCTGGGTCCCTGGTGCTGCGAGGCAGCAGTGCTAACCACTGAGCCACTGTGCCACCCACAGGGACCACTCATATATTAGAGTTGATTTTTCTCTGCACCTTCTCTGTAGCTGTGACACTATAATGTGCATTCTGTCAATTACTCTGACGTACTTATGTAAGGTATGGTTTGTCTGCTTAGCTCGCAAAACAACACTTCTCACTGCATCTTGGTACATGTGACAATAATAAATCTAATGTTCTTCCCTTTCCCCTCTCATTTGTTTTGATGTGGTGTCCAACTGTAATAGCTTCTAGTCCTGAAAGTGGTTCTTTAAACTCAAAATACTACTCGACCTGACTGCAGCCCCTCCACCTTATCTGCCCAGCATTTTGCTTTACAGTTGCTGAATCTCGGAATGGCAGGCATTGAACCCTGGGACCTGTGCTGTTTCCATTGAGAAACTCAGCAAAGGGACTGTTTCTGCAGTTGCACAGGCTACATGTGCGCTGTTTCTGATACTCCAGAGCTGGCTGAATGGATGACTAGATGTGCTGATATTGAAGACCCCAGGACTGGGTGCCTGACTTCATACACAAACACAAGAATTAGGAGCATGAGTAGACTATTTTCCCCATTCGGCACCGCTATTCTATAAAGTCACGACTGAGTGGATTTTGGCTTTAACCCAACTTTTTTCTCTTGTCTCTCCCACGTACGTACCTTCCAGTCCGAAGACCCTTCACTAGCGATGGCAGTGGCATAGCAGTGTGACTAGACTAGCAATCTAGAGTCCTTCACTAAAGTTCTAGGATCAAACGCCCAATGGCAAATGGTGAAATTTGAATTCAATAACAGTTTGAAATTAAAAGCTAGTCTGATGGTAACCGTGTAACCACTGTTGATGTCATTAAAACCCATCTGGTTCACTGGTGCCCTTACCTGGTCTGGTTTACATATGACTCCAGACCCATAGCAATGAAGTTGATTCTTCATGCCCCTGGAAAGGGCCAAATAAGCCACTCAGTTCAAGGACAATTAGGGATGGTCAACAAGTGTTGAAGGTGCCATTATTTATGTTTACAGCAAAAAGGACACACAAGACCGAGCTCTGCAGAACCTCACTGGAAACAGCCTTCCAATCACAAAATACCCATTAGCAAATAACCTTTGCTTCCTGGCACTGACTGCGTTTTGGATTCAGCCTGCCACTTTCCTTTTGATGTCACAGGATTTTACCTTCCAAACCAGTCTGTCATGTTGGATCTCATCAAAACCCTGTCAAAATCAACACAGACTACGATAAACATGCTAACCTCACCAACCCACCCCATCTCTTACAAAAAGTGCAATCAAGCTAATGGAATTAAATCCATTGGTTTCAAAGCCTATATTTTGGAGAAGGTCCCTAACTAAAAAGGGAAGCAAAAGCCCAGGTTTCTGGGAAGGAGTGTAAATTCTAATTCTTGGCTGTGACATCAGGCCTCTCAGAAAAGCAGTCTCTGTCTCCAATTGCTCGATAATTGGAAATTCATTTCAGAATACTTACACAAACTGAATGATAAAAATCCAGGAGTCTTAAGATCAGAATTTCCCAGCTGGAGGAAAATGTTTTGCTGATTGTGAAGAAGCTGTATGCAAGACAGTTAAGGAAGGGAGAGATGGTGCATTGGAAGAGAAGACCAAAAATTCCAGTTCGGTGAGCAGAGACAACGGGATAGGCAGAAAGATGTGCCTTTTCGTGCTTGTGAAACTCTGGTGCCGTAAAGCTGTTGTTGGGTGACACTTTGTGACCAACCCTCACAGGCATAAAAGTAGTCTGTAGTTCCTTGAAGGTGGAGTCACAGGTAGACAGGGTAGTGAAGGCATTTGGTACACTTGCCTTTACTGGTCAGTGCACTGAATATAAGAGTTGGGATGTCATGTTGTGGCTGTACAGGACATTGGATTGGCCACTTTTGGAATACTGCATTCAATTCTGATCTCCCTGCTATAGGAAGGACGTTGTTAAGTTGAAACAGTTCAGAAAAGATTTACAACAATGTTGCCAGACAGGTGATAGCCTAGTGTATTGGTGCTAGACAGATAACCCAGAGACCTAGGTAATTTTCCCAGGATCCCTGTTTGAATCCCGCCATGGCAGACAGTGGCTTTTGAATTCAATTTAAAAAATGTGGAATTAAGAGTCTAATGATGACCATGAATCCATTGTTGATTGTTGGAAGGAAACTGCCATCCCTACCTGGTCTGGACTACATGTGACTCCAGACCCATAGCAACGTGGTTGACTTGTAACTGCCCTCTGGGCAATTAGGGATGGTCAATAAATGCTGCCGAGCCAGCAACGCCCTCATCCCATGAATGAATAAAGAATAAAAGGGCTAAGGTTGGAGGGTTTGAGCAATAGGGAGTGGCTGAATAGGCTGGGGCTATTTTCCCTGCAGCATCAGAGGCTAAGGGGTGACCTTATAAAAGTTTATAAAATGGATAGGGTGAACAGTCAAGGTCTTTTCCCCAGTGTGAGGGAGTCCAAAACTAGAGGGCATAAGTTTAAGATGAGAGGGGAAAGAATTAAAAGGGACTTAAAGGGTCAAATTTTTCATGCAGAGGGTGGTGCATGTGCGGAGTGAACTGCCAGAGGAAATGGAGGAGGCTGGTACAATTAAAAAGGGACCTGCAGAGTATATGAATAGGAAGGTTTTAGAGGCACACGGGCCAAATGCTGGCAAATGGGACATTGATTAATTTAGGATATCTGGTCAGCATGAATGAGTTGGATCGAAGGGTCTATTTCCATGCTGTATATCTCTGACCCTATAAATGAAACCCTATGTGGGAAAGGCAGAGTTTAGGATGGACTCTGCGGCTGAGTTTAACGCTATTTGAGCAAACTCAAAGGGCCAAATTCTGCTCCTGGTTTCCATATATGCTGAAGGTTCAATTCAAGAAATTTGAGATCTATCTTTGTTGCACGAGCCACGGGTGAATGTAATTTATTTGATTTAATTTATTAGTGTCACATGTACCTAGACGGAGTGAAGTTTTGTTTTTGCATCCAGTACCGGCAGATCATAGCATACAAAATTCATAGGGTGATAGAGGAGGACAAGGAATACAATGTTACAGCTGCAGTGAAGGTGCACAAAGAGATCAACATTAAATTTAAAATTTGAGAGGTCCATTCAAAACTCTAACAATAGTAGGGAAGAAGCTGTTCTTGAACTTGTTAGTACATGTATTTAAGTTTTTGTATCTTAGGCCTGACAAAACAGGTTGGACGAGATTATAACAGGTTGGGATAGATCTTTGATGATGCTGGCTGCCTTTCCAAAGCAGTGAGAAGTGTAGATGGAGTCAATGGATGGAATGTTGTCCTCCACAATTTACGGATCCTGCCAAATACAAGTTCAACGTGAGAACAGGTAAATTATGTTGATCCTAGTTTGATTGTCAACGGTTAAAAGTGCAATAATGTCCAATGGTTTCTTCATCAAGATAACTGTTGAATTACAATGTCACTATGAATACAGTTTGGCTGTTCATCATTGTTAATATATCAGAATGTGATTTGGTAGATCCTGTTTAGCTAGACCTCGAATGCCTGTGGTTTCCTTATGCTATTCAGCCTGGGGTTTCGTTGACGGCAAGCAGGTAACCAAAATAAAAACTCCCCACAAGCATATTTCATTAGTCATCAAAACTGAGAGCTGCATTAATGTCAAAAAACCCAAGAAACGTGTTTTGCTTTAAATCCTTCAGTTTAACCAATCGACTTATGTCTGGAACGCAACACCTTACACATTTCCCTTTAAAGTGTGGAGGAGCAGAGAGATCTTGGGATTCACGTCCACAGTTCCCTGAAAGCTGCCACCCAGGTGGGTAGAGTTGTTAAGAAGGCGTATGGCATGTTAGCTTTCATTAATAGAGGGATTGAGTTCAAGAGCCGTGAAGTTATGCTCCAGCTATACAAAAGCCTGGTTCGGCCACATCTGGAGTATTGTGTCCAGTTCTGGTCGCCTCATTACAGGAAAGATGCAGAAGCATTGGAAAAGGTGCAGAGGAGATTTACCAGGATGTTGCCTGGAATGGAGGGAAGGTCTTACGAGGAAAGGTTGAGAGCGCTAGGGCTTTTCTCTTTAGAACGATGAAGGTTGAGAGGTGACTTGATAGACGTGTACAAAACGATCAGAGGTATAGATAGAGTAGACAGCCAGAGACTTTTTCCTAGGGTTGAGGTAGGTATGACAAGGGGGCATAGTTTTAAAGGGAGTGGTGGTAGATATAGAGGAGACGTCAGAGGTAGGTTCTTTACTCAGAGAGTGGTCGGGGCATGGAATGCATTGCCGGAGAGGGTAGTGGAGTTGGCCTCATTGGGGTATTTAAGCGGCTATTAGATAGGCAAATGGATGATATATAAGACAGGAGTGAAAGTTAGATAGACCTTAGAAGTAGGGTAAAAGTTCAGCACAACATTGTGGGCCAAAGGGACCCAGCACAGTACTGTGCTGTACTGTTCTATGTTCTAAAGTAAGAAAAAGTTAGTGTCTAGACTATCTGTGGAATATTTTGAGGGGGTTTGGTCTGGTCCGGTCCGTAATGCTGTCAGGGAGGGAAATTCCAGGAGTTTGGCCCAGCAGTGAAGGAATGACATGTGGATGTGTGGGAAATTTGCAGCCAGTGGTGCTCTCACATATCTGCTGCTATTGACCTTCCAGGTGGTACAGTATGTGGGTTTGGCATGTGCTGTCAAAGGCATCTTAACTTTGCAGCTATGCACACTGTAGATAGTCCACGTTGCTGCTACCATGAATTAGTGGTAAAAAGCAGTGAATATTGAAGGTGGCACCAATCAAGTAGGCTGCTTTGTACCGGACTATCAAGCTTCTTGGGTTTTTTTTTTTAAAATTCACTCATGGTATGAGGGCAGCACAGGCTAGGGTATTGCCCATTTCTGTCCCTAAAGGAAATTAGTGAACCAGATGGGATTTCCTGACAACTGCCAATGGCTTCACTGTCATCAATAGACTCTTGATTCCAGATTTCTATTGAATTCAAATTGCGCCACCTGCCATAGCAGGGTTTGAACACGGGCCCCCAGAATATTAGAGATAACAAGCATGGGGCTGGATGAACACAGCAAGTCAAGCAGCATCATACGAGCAGGAAAACTTGACATTTCGGGCCTAAACCCTTCATCAGAAGGACCCGTCATCATTGATTTTCTGATGAAGGGCTTAAGCCCGAAACGTCAAGTTTTCCTGCTCCTATGATGCTGCTTGACCTGCTGTGTTCATCCAGCCCCATGCTTGTTATCTCGGATTCTCCAGCATCTGCAGTACCTTTTATCTCCCCCAGAATATTACTTGGGTCTCTTGGATTAACGGTCCAGTGATAATACTACATGGCCATCACCTCCCCTTGTTGCCAGAACTGCACTCATCCAAGAAATAATGTGCACAGAAATGAAGATACCTAAGCCCACCCCTCTTGCTCACTGTCTCTCTGGCAAGGTGCAACAATTGGCTTTATTATTCATTCAGGGGATTTTGGACATTACTGGCTTGGCCAGCATTTACTGTCCATCTCAGTTGCTGGAGAAGGTGACAAGCAACCTTCTTCAACGTCTGCAGTCCATCTCGTGTCAAGGGGGAGGGAATGCTAGGATTCTGACCCAGCAACAGTGAAGGAACAGAGATTAGTTGCAAGTTACGAATGATGTGGCTTGGAGGGGAACTTACAAAATGATTAAGGATGATCAATAAATGCTGGTCCAGTCAGTAATGCTCATGACCCATGAACAAATAATTTTTAAAAGTAAAGTTGTCATAGTCACGGAGAACCATACGCTGCTCTCTCATTAGAAATAGACAACTGGTGGTGGTTGAACCTGAGGGTCACTGCACCTCAGGTAAGGGGAGAAGGACAGTCCTTCATGGTAAGTGACAGGCGAGACGAGCTGGCTGGCTCCAGTGTTCCCTCTGGATGGCACTAGGTGGACAAAGAACCAGTGGTTTCTCGTTCCTACTTCATTATCGGAGTCCCATTATATTGTTTGTTGAGGACCAGAATCAAATTTGTTCTTTGCAGTCTCACTCCAACACCCAGTGGCAACCTTGAGCCATACCACGAGAATGAAGAAAGGAGGGGATGGGGATAAGAGGGATAGGGAGGGGGAATACAGAGTAGGAAATGAAGAGAGAGTCTACTCTGAATAAAGATGGATTTTCCTTTCATTTTTATTACTGAGTGACGTAGTATTTCCCCTCAGAGAAATGAGTTTATTTCCTTTTCTGTTTTACTATGATCCAGTATGAATTTCAACATGAAATACAGACAATGTATATTACACATTATCGAATTCTTTTAATACATACAGTTTACATATAGAAAAACACAACTCTCGCTCTGACTTCTGCTTGGAAAAGTCTCAACAGACCAGAAACCAAGAAAACAAATTATCTTTGCACTAGTTGGACTTGACCCAACACTGGGCACTTCTGAAGATGAAGTTTTCCAATGCCAGTTATTGCCCAGGACCCAGACTGAAACTTCCAGCTTGAGGCACCCTAGCACACCAAAGTCGTTGAAGATCACTGGGGCTCTCGTGTATTTAGTCTCGTAAAACGAAAATCACTTGAACAAGATCGGCATGTGCACTCAGCTGGCAAACCATCCACCTAGTTACTGGTTCGTAAACACAAGCTTCCCAACCCAAAGCTGCTAGTCTTCATCCAGCCGCCGCCTTTTAGCTTGAAGTGGGCTGCTGTCAGCAGAACAAGCCGGCTCCCTCGTGTCAGTTTCGTCACAGTGTTTGATGCCCAGTTCCACCTCTGGCTTGTCCACAGGGGACGGGGTGAAGGTTTCGCTGCTGAAGACATCCGCCAACCTCTCCTCAAAGAACGAATGCAGAGTCTTCACAGACTCTGTCACTTCCTTGTCCTTCAAGAAAATTCGATTGGAAACAATTTATATTAAAACCACTGCGACTGAACAATGAAAGGGGGCCAGGAAGACAAAATACTTGAAATACCCAGCAGGGGTCTCTCTAGTGAGCTGTCATTGAGCACAGACCAACATGCATTCACACAGTGAAAAAAACACATCTTTAAATCAACTTGGGCATCAGTGTGCTCCCCTTCCCCTGCATCTAATTGAATCTACTTCCTTAGACTCACCTGAAGAGGAGAGAAGGGTAAAATGCAGGAAACGGAATGGTAAGAGTGGACTTCAGAAACTGGGACTGGGGTCCTCAAAGCACATTTCTGACACACATGCAGAATTGTTCTTCGGTTCACAAACACCACATTGTGAGGTTGTGAGGTTGGGCGGTTGGGGTTGGGGGTGCTCAGAGTGGCAGAGGGTTTTAACCAGGGAGAAACTGTCACATTATTGCCTTAATGAGAAGGACAAGCAAGTGAACCAGCAAAAAATAAAGCAATAGGGAATAACCAGCTGGATTCTATTACCTGAATCAGTTTACTGTATGTCTTAAACATCAATCGAACCTCCATCACAAATTCATCAGGTCTGGAGTAATGGTGTGAGCTCGTCTTCTCAAGTTTTGCTCTAATGGAAGACAGACTGACTTGCTGATTCTTCAACTGTAACAGATAGAAGACCAAGGTTAGGCTCGGGGAAAGGACGGTGCGAGGCTAGCCTCGGCAAAGAGCAAACACCCAGCAAAGTGGAGCACGGTAGGATGTGAAGGAAGTTCTGGGTGAATTTGCTCAACGGTGGCTGAAGTGTGAAAAAGGTGACTGGAATTGTATGCAGACATAAAGAAAAGTAATTTCATTTACATAAAACGTCTTTCAGAATATGAAGATGGCCCCTAAGTACTGTTTAGCTAATGATGCACTGTGGTAACACTTCATCCAGTGCAAGATCCCATAAAAAGGAGAAATAATGTCTTGCAGTGATTCTGGATAAGTGGTGGACATTGGCCCAGGCACTGGGAGAATGCACCTGATCTTCAAAGTAGCAACATGAGACTTTCACGGTCACCCATCGGGCTAGACCAGATCTGAACTTAAGTCTCATCCTGAAAACAGAAACTCCAGTAGGACAGCACTCTTCAGTGCTGGCACTGTGACTGTCAGGCCTCTGGAGTGGGGACTGAACCCACGGATGATAGGACTACTCACGGACATACAATCCTTTATTTATAACAGACGACCTGGATATATTTGATACATTCATTTCTAAACAAGTTGAGCAAGAGAATGTCATAAAATGAAGACCTATTCTTCAAATACGTACTTGTAAGAGTCCAGGAGGATTCTGGAGAGCATGACTCCTCTTATGAGAGAGAAGCAACAACAGCAAATGTTCACATTTCTGTAAAACAACGAATGAGTCGCATAAAGCTGACAGCACTCTTACACCTAGACAATGTGTACAAACAATAAACCTAAAGAACTGCAGATGCTGGAAATCAGAAACAAAAACAGACATTGCTGAGAATACTCAGCAGGTCAGGTAGCATCTGTGGACAGAAAGCACAGTTGATGTTTTGGAACCAGTGACACTATGTTCTGAAGAAAGACACTGGACCCTAAACATTAGCATTGCTTACTCTCCACAGATGGTGCCAGACCTCCTGAATTTTCCCAGCAATGTCTGTTTTTGTTTGCGTACAAACAACTAGCAACTCATTTTCACTGGGGTAGCTTTTGCTTTTTGCACTTAAATACTTTAAATTGCCAGGGTACAACTTGGATAAGTACAAACCAGGCTGAGGTTGCAGCTGGATAGATACCAGGCCACGTGCACATCACTTGACCAGTGAACGTTAGCAGTGTAGTCTCTGCTGTCGAATGTCAACTTCACTCGGGCGTGTGCATACACACTGCATTTTCCAGAAGGACTCTTCACTTTCCTGGTCCTCAACTTCCTGGACCAACGGGCTGCTGAAACTAGCTGCCAGGGGTCCAGCTGAGGAATGACTGGACCGACAGCTTCCTGAAAGATTTGTTCCTTCCCAGCAAGCCCAGGGAGCGTCAGTGGCCAGTTTGACATTTGGATGTACTGCAGCAGAGTCAATTCTGTTCTCCCCAGTGTATTGTTTGCATCAAGATTTACACAGGATAGGAATCAGTAGCAGAAAATGAGGTTGATCCTCCCTGCTCTAGTCAGCGGCTACTCAGGGTTAATGGCTGCACCCTAACTGCTGCCTTTAGCTGAGAACAGCTAACTCAGTACAAACCATAGTTACAACACAGAACTTTAAATGTCTACGTGCGTTTGTAACACACTCAAATTTAACTCTCATCTTAGAAAGTCACACAACAGAATAGGGACCCTGCTCATACAGCGTCTGAACACTGATATCCAGTTTTAGTACAAACCCTCTGATTGAGAGCACCAAGGCTGTCTGATGCAGAACCATTTCCAGCTTCCAATGGTGCAGGTGAACTTTCATTCTGGATTTCAGATGCTGCCAAATCCACACACAACGAACACGTCCATTCAACGCTGCAAAGTGAGTGAGAGACAGAGAAAAAAAAACACAATCACAACTGTTTAAAGTAACCAGCAGGTAATATATGGCATTGCTCAAGATATATTTTAATATACACGTGCACCATAATGCACGGCATGGAGTGACACCTCTGAGCGTTATTAAAAAAAGGATAGAGAGGCAGTGACAAAGGTGCTCCCACCAAGAGATCTCCCATGGTGTGCCGCATTTGTCTGCTGTAGCTCACCTGCAGCCACTCTATGCATCCAGCAGGTTGATGCCTCTTTCTGCTGCCTTCTACTTTGCACACAGTTTTACAAGGACTGTACCAATACTCAGAGGTTGCACTCATCAGGAAAAACTGAACAGCAAATTGAGGAGAATCTTCTTTACCCAAGCAGAGGTCAGAATAAGGAGCTGGCTACCATGGGAAATAGATAGTCAGAAAAACATTGATGCTTTTAAGAGGAAGCTAGGTAAACACATGCAGGGGAAAGAAACTTACTGTGTAGATAGGTTGAGAAAGAGAGATAGACAACTGGCGATGGTTTAACCTGAGGGTCATCACACCTCAGGTGAAAGAACAAGCTGAGTAGGTGGGACCTTCATGGTGACCTCAGCCAGAATGGTAATTGAACCTGTGCTGTTGATGTCACTCTGCATCAGTCAGCAAACTGACCTCTATTCTGAATCTCTATGTTAAAGCATCATTCTGCTGCTGTGATCGGAGTTATGTTTAAACTGGCCTGTTGTAAGTCTGCAAGATCCAAACATAGCTTAAGGTGCATACAGCTTCCTTGTTGCTTGGCCAGGAACCTCATTAGTGAAACAAGCATGTCAGCTTCAGGCTGCAGCTCAGTAACACCCAGCATCGGATGATTGATTTGCCTCTGTACCAAGATTAACTGCAGGAAATAACAGCGACACCAGCAATTCAGCAGTCCACAAATGGGAATTGTTAAAAGTTGCAGAGATCAGCACTGCAACAGACTGGACCTCCAGGTCACGGTGTGTTCCGAGCTGGCTGGAGTTACAAGTTTGATCATTACAGGGAGGGAGAAAACAAGCTTTAGATTTCAGTCCAAAATTATATTTCCAGGATTTTCATGGAAGTGCTCAATTACACCTCTTGTCAGGATGACAATGGGCTAAAGAGAAGATGTGGCAGCCACACTGCCGCACCCAGCTGGACCAATAAAGCAGCTTTTCAGTATGATTTTAACCTCACCTGGGCACACTAGACAAAGCAGGAACGTGGCAATCGATGTGGAACACCTTCAGACAGCGACGACAACAGGGCAGCTCGCCTCCTTTCCCACAAACGACGCAGACGACTTCATCTGACTCCTCACCTTTCTCACTGACACTGCACAGTGGAGATGCCTTTAGATCTGGAATGCTCCCGGGTGACTTCTCACTGGGGGAGGGCGTGGGGCTGAGGGGGTGGTGGTGTTGGTGGTGGTGATGGTGGTGGTGGTGGTGGGTCCGCTTGGTCCCCACCTCCATCCTCTCGCTGAACACAAATTCAATTTCAGTTTCTGACGCAGGAGAGGCCGAGTTCGGTGGGGTCAGCGTGCTCTCCAGAGTCGGTGCCTGTGGGTTGGAGACAGAGTTATTATTTTCTCTGCTGGGGGTTGTAGTTTAAAATGTGAAGGGAGTTGATGAGGGCTGTCAGGTTTGGGTGTGGGTAATCTTAAAATTAGACCAAGGACAACCAGTGACATTCTGCACACAAGGCACTGTGAAATCTAGATCGCTCTCCCAAAAATCATGACAATTTTGACTGGGAGGCGAGTCAGTTGAAAGTGTCAAATCCACGATACACAGATAGTTATTAGGCAGGACTAAGAACAAGAACAAAGCCAAGATGGGTAAATTGGCAAGATTAGTCGTAATCTAGTTTAAAACGTAGATTTAAGAGGATGTCCCTAATTATTAATCTTACATCACCTTCACAGAATTGCTAGAGCACAGAGGGAGTTCATTTGGCTCACTGCCTGCATACTGGCTTTCTGAATGTAAGCATCCATTCCACCTTACTTTCTCCCCAGAACCCTGTACATTTTTATGTTTCCGATAATAACCCAATTCCCTCTTAATTGAGCCTGCCCCACCACACACTCAGGCAGCGCATTCCAGATCCTATACTGCAGCATCTGCAGTTCTTTTGGTTTTCATTCTAGACCCTAGCCTCTCACTGCTAGAAAATGTTTCTTCTCATGGGACCATTGTTCCTTTTGCCGTTTCCTTTAAATTCTGTGCCCTCTCATTCCTGACTTGTCCACCAGTGAGAAAAGTTTTGCCCGATCTACTCTGCCAATACCCCTCAGATTTTGAACACCTTTATCAATCCCCACATAAATGTGACATTAATGACAGCAATCACTACTCTCCTCTAACTCATTTCTGAAAATATTCTCATCAATCTTTTCCAAATCTCAAAGTGTGCTGCCCAGAACTGGCCTCAACACTCCAGTCGAGACCAAACCAGCGCTTCAGGCCATTAGCCTATGGCTTTGCAATTCCCTTTTCCCAGTTCACTTCACGTACTCTTCCCCTCAGGTATGGCACAGTGTAACACAGCACACTATAGCTACCTCCGCTGGTGGCACGTAGCAAGATAATGCAGAAGTCAGCTCTTTCAGCCACACAGCACCACGAGGATACACTAGTGCAAGAGGTGGTTTATATGGAACCTCATCTGGCATGCTCCCACTCCATCCCACTGAAATATCAAAAGGTTTGTGGTTATGTGTCCAAGAGCATTAGGCACAATTCCACAGCTGTGAATTGGCTTATTTAGCAAAGTGAAGGCTGTGAGCAGTTGGTGTTACAGCTGAACACCATTCTATCTTGCACCGATATTCAGATGAGCACTTCGTGATGGGTTAGCAATCAGAAAAGAGAACCTGTTTGATTTTCCCACTCCTTGGCCCAAATGATGGACGTCAGCGCAGCTGGGGCACAAGTTGGCTCCTGAAGTTGGCATCTTCTCAAGTGCATTACACACCGTGTTACAATCTCAGCTCTCTCCCTTTCACGATAAAAGCAGGACATTCTCGAAATGTTCAGCAGGTTAGGCAGTGGGCAGCTCAGAAAGGGTTAACATTTCAGGGTACTTACTACCTGGAGTACGAGCATTTCTGTTTGTATTTCAGATTTCCAGTGTCTGCAGTATTTGGTTTTTGAAACTTTGTCCATTCTTGTTTTTGACAATACATTATTGCAATTTGCTGCCTAAATATTCAGTGCCTTCGTCACAAATACACAGTAACTTCAGCATGCGGTATGATAAGTCACAAAGCAGTAGCTTTCTAAGTCATACAGAAAAATTGTCACCACTACACTCCTGTACTGCAGTGAGACCTAGAATGTGTACCGATAACAAATAAAAAATTTCATCGGCAGTGCGTCTTCCACATTCTCCTGATTCAACTGAAGTCTAGTGTCTATCTTGAAGCCTGCTCCACAAACATTCATCCTGCAAAAATTAATTATGATACACTGAACACTGTGTCCTGATGGCCAAAAAATCTCTCTCCTACCAGGTCCTGTTTTCTCAACTCTCAAATGTCTACGTTCTAGGAGAGGACGAAGAAAATGCTTCAAAGAGACTCAAGTGCTTCTTGAAGCACAGTAGTATTGACATTTGTGCGCGTGGAACCTTGCTACCAACTTTTAAAGCTGTATTTATGCTTGGCAGCCAGATGCCTTAAGGGTAAAGCAGAATGGCAGCAGAGAAGGAAAGAAAAGGAAGCAAGTATTTCATTCTAGATAACATTATCTCATGGAATCACCCTGCCCCATCTGCCTAAAGGTAAGTGGGTCAAGAGCAGCCTGTTCAGTCATATGAAGATCCATCGCAGAAGCTCAGCACACAAGTCATCTTTGAATAATGAAAGCAAAAGCTGCAAGTCATTGAGGGGGCTTCAACAACACATCCCAAAACCATGACTTCTACCTGCTAGATTGTCAAGGGTATTTCAAGTCACATGCCATCTTCACCTGGACATATAATCATTGCTCCTTCATCACCATTGGGTCAAAAATTTTTAAACACCCGCCCCAGCAGCATTGTGGGAAGGACTTCTCCACACGGTCTGTAGCAAGGGCTCAAAATTAACTTCATCACCACTTTCACAAAGTAACTAAACTTTTAATAAATTATGGTGCAGCACCCACACCCCAAGAATGAATTCAAGAACCATCTATCATCCATTGAGTCTTCCGATAAATACGATGCATATTTTACTGAACAGGAGAAAATTTCTTTTATAATCTAATTCACATGCTTTAATTAGCAGAAATAATATGACATCCCAAAAGGCTTCATTATACTCTCCAGGTTTCTCAAAAGTACAGAATCATAATTTGAGAATACTCTGTTTCGTAATGAGCAGAATTTATAATGAGTCTAATCACAATATGTTAATGAGTCACTTCCATTATTATAACTAAAGGAAATGATTCCATTGCGTATAACCTTGGCATACAGGGAACACATGTTGCATAACAGTTTGCTTTAAGCCTCTGGTTTTCCACTCCCAGCAAGTGCCAACAAACAGTGTAACAGAATTTCTCTTTTGAACTGCAAGTTCTATGAAGATTCAGTTTACAGTTCTTAGTTACAGGCTAGGTACTTTGTTCTTCGCTAACCTGAATCAGTGTCAGCAGGTTCAGTTTTACGAACATGCCAACAGATCGTCTTTAATCAGAATGCAGTTACTCCTCAAAGCCACCTCATGCATGGATATATGAGAGTAAGGTAACGGTTTGCAGGAGTGAAGTATTCTTCATGAATTTCAAGAGCAATAACATTTGCTTTGCAAAAAGAGACTTTTGAAGTGACCTCAGAAATGGAAAGGGAGTGATAATTGATGCGAACAAACTGCTTGCTGTGGAGAAAGGTTCTCATAAAAGTGGCAACATCCACAGTTGAAAACACACGCAGAGTACACAGACATAGCAATTACACTCCACTCAGCCCATTAAATTTGTGCTGGTTCAAGATCTTCAAATATATTCTGATACAATTTCCTTTCCCTTTATCCTTTTAAAACAAACTTTTTAAACAAAAAAATTGTCTGCTGCTGACATTTCAATGCTATTTGTGAACTTAAAGTGAATTATTCAATTGAGCTAAGAAGTAGGAGAGTAATTACAGAATCGAATTCAGGAATAAAATTGCTGAGATTTAATAGAGGTGTTCAAAATGATGAAAGATTTAGACAACGTAGTCAGAAAAAATTGTTCCCATGGATGGGAGTGTGCGTAACCACATATTTAAACCAACATTCTGGGATCGTGGAATTTGAAGATCTGGAATTAGAGATCTACTGATGACCATGAATCCGTTGCTAATTGTTGGAAAATCCCATCCGGTTCACTAACGTCCTTTAGGGAAGGAAACCGCCATTCTTACCTAATCTGGCCTATATGTAACTCCAGATCCATAGCAATGTAGGTGACTCTCAACTGCCCTCTGGGCAACTGGGATGGGCAACAAATACTGCCTAAAAGCGATGTCCTCATCCCATAAATGAATAAAGACAAAAAATTTAAACACAGTTGGCCAAAGAGCAAGAGGAGAGATATGGAGACATTTTTAAGAATACAGCAAGTTGTTGCATTCTGGAAGGCACTCCCTGAGGGAGCAGAGGAAGTAGTTTCAAAAGGAGTCTATAATCTAGAGCTTAGAAAAACAAGATGATCGCATTCAAATATACAAAATTTGTACAGGCGGGTAGCTATAAGAAGGATATTTCCCCTGATTTTGGGGGAAGGATGAAAGACAGACAGTCTCAGAATCAGGGCAGATAGTTAGGACTGTGGCAAAGAGGAATTTGTTTGTCTAGAAGGTGGACAATTTGTAAATTTCTCTGTCCAAGAGGACCGTAGAGCTCAGCGACTGAATTTGATCAAGACTGAGATCAATATATTTCTACATATTAAAAATACCCAGGCATTTGGCAAAACTGCAGGAAAAGTGATGTTGAAATAAAAGTTCAGCCATAGTCACAGAGTCATACAGCACAGAAACAGACAATGCCGAACATAATCCCAAACAAAACTAGTCCCACCTGCCTGCTCCTGGCCCATATCCCTTTAAACCTTTCCTTTTGGTGTACTTAATTAAGTGTCTTTTAAATGCAGTAATCGCCTGCATTCACTTCCCTCAGGAAGTTCATTCCACAGTCATTGCCCCTCATGTCTTTTTTAAATGTCTCTCCTCTCACCTTAAAAACGTGCCCCCTAGTCTTGAAACCTGCATCCTAGGGAAACGACGCCTACCATTAACTCTTATCTATACCCTTTATGATTTGATCCCATTGAATAGCTGAGTGGGCTCAAAGGGCTGAATGGCCTACTCCTATTTATGCTTGTATTAATGTAACCCATAACATTTTCAGATAAATACGTAGAATTCATTTATGGGAATGCAATTGTTGGATTATAAATTCTGGCAATTCTGAGTCAAAGAACAAGCCTATAAATACCCTGAAAGATGGATTCAAAGGTAAACCATCTCCTTCAATGACGATCAGGCTGAACTCATCCTGGCCACTGCCTGGTAGCAATTTGAAGGTTGGAAGCTCGGTGTCAGTGGACAGATCAATCTGCAAGCGTTCTAACCGCACATACG
Source organism: Ginglymostoma cirratum (assembly GCA_024137785.1). NCBI lineage: Eukaryota > Metazoa > Chordata > Chondrichthyes > Orectolobiformes > Ginglymostomatidae > Ginglymostoma > Ginglymostoma cirratum. The sequence continues at coordinate 15,821,235 of JAHRHZ010000008.1, read as the reverse complement.
GAACCTTTGTCCTCAATTTGGATTCAGCACTGGAGTTGGAACTAAAATCAGAAAGAAAAGCATTCATCTTTGTGCGACGTTACCAAACACCAGAAAACAAACGATTAAAACAGTCAGAAACTGGAAGTTGCAGGAGTTGAGGTAAAGTGAATGTACTGTAGCCAAACTTGCAGATGACACAAAAGTATGGCAGATTGTGACAGGGATACAAACAGTTTACAGAGAGATATCAGGTCAAGTAAGCAGGCAAAAACTTGGGCAAATAAAGTATAATGTGGGAGAATGCAAAGTTGTTCATTTTGGAAGGGACAATAAAGGGACAGAATATATTTCAATGGAGGAAAACTGCAGAAAGCTGCAACACAAAGGGACTTGGGGGTTCTTGTATACAAAACACAGAAAGCTAGCACATAGGTTTAGCAGGTTATCGAGAAGGCTAATGGAATGTTGCCCATTATTTCAAGAGGGTCAGGGGATAAGAGCTGCGAAGTCTTACTGCAGCCATACAAGTGCTGGTGAAGCTGCATCTGGAGTACTGTGAGCAATATTGGTCCCCTTATTTAAGGGGTGATTATTTAATTGGAGGCAGTTCAGAGGTTCACTAAAATGATCCCTAGAATGGAGGAACTGTCTTGTGAGCAAAGTATTTGGGACCCTACTCACTGGCGTTCAGAAGAACAAGAAGTGATCTCATTGAAATATACAGGATTCTTAAATGCTCGACAGAGTAGATGCTGAGAGGATGTTTCCCCTCACGGGAGAGTCTAGTACCAGAGGGCACAGTCTCAGAATAAAGGGGCACCAATTTAAGATCGAGATGAGGAGGAATTCCTTTTCTGAGGGTTCAAAATTTTTAGAGTTTCTTGCCACAGAGTGCTGTGGGGACAGAAGTCTTGAATATATCTAAGGCTGAGACAGATAGATTCCCGATCAGTCATGAATAAGGGTTATGGGGAAAGGGGATGCGAGCAATGTCAGATTAGCCACAACTAAATTAAATCGCAGAGCAGGCTTGAGGGGCCTACTCCCGTTCCATATAATGTTCTCCTCCACGGTTAAGCAATGCAATGAGTAAATGACATGCTGTCTGTTCACTCAGTCTGGGGGATAATGAGTATGCAGGCCTTTAATGCCTGGGTCTGAGAGATATGGTTCATTAGCACTCTGCCCTCACCTAAGCGTCTCACTGCAGGGGCCTGAGATGATTTCCATTTTGATCTCCCAGTCTCTAATGAATACTCTCAGGTTAGATGACATATAAAATCTGACTGAAGCATTGAGACAGCTCCTTCTGTCAAATGGATTTTCAGAGTGCATGAGCTTAATGTCAGGTTGTGCCACTAAGCAGTGGCACAAACTTGAAAACTTCTTCAACCTGTGATAGCAACCTATAATGGTGAAAACTCTGCAGTGCACTGTGAACCCAGACTAAAATGTTACTGCATGTAGCTATGAAATTGACCTTCAAACCAAGATCCATCACCTTCTGGGGGCAGCACAGATAGAAAGGAGAGGCGTATCGCTTCTTAGATTATTTCCCAGTGCAAGAGAAAGGTGCTTACTGGTCAAGAAAAGCAAATAACGTGGGAAGAACAAGAGATAGGAAGTTGGATATAGTCAATATGAAATTAACACCACACATAGCAAAAACACCAAAGTTCAATTCCAGGACTGGGGCTACGACGAATTAACTGGACTAATCTCAGGAAGGAACAGAGCTGTGCCAAGCGTCTTGTCGATTTTGATGTACGTCTGCAGGTTCATGGCTGTGATGAAAGCCCAACTAATTCTGAACTTGTAGGTTCATGGATGAAAAATAGTCACTTGCCCCAAGTTTATCAGAAGGTGAACAATAACTGTGGAAAATCAAATCCTCGTGTGTGCAAAAAAACAAAGGAGGAAGCTTCTGCAGGGCCTAACCAGTTGCATGATGCAGAAGTTGGGAACGGGAATTAGAAGGCGATATAGGAAATGAAGAAAGGTAATTTCAGAGTTTCCATCTCAAATTGGAATACTTTAAGTACCCTTGAAAAGTATAGTGTGTACGTCTATCCTTCTAATATTCCAGCCCGTATAAACTGGTTTATTAGGAAATCACATTGTGAAACATCAATTCTTACCTGTCACCATTGCACTTCAAGGTACGCGGCAAAGGTATGCATCCAAGCTCTAAACAGTTAAACACAAAATCAACTGGTCAAATAAGGTGTATAAATAAAAAAAATACAGAATGGTTTCTGCATTACTACTAATATACTATGCACATAAGATGGAATGCACTTAATTGTATTAAGCTAGATAACACATTGAAAAGAATTACAGGTAATTCTCCTTTAACGCGACAATTGCATTTTGTGTGACCTCGCATGATGGAAAATTGCTATGCCCGTACAGCAAAAAATTCACGTTACCCAAACAGCATCCCCTATTCAACAATCGCGTTACAGCCAATTCGCGTTAATAACACACATGTTATAGCAGAACTACCTGTATAGAAATATTTAAGGGAGCAATACCCCAAATATGTTGGTGTGGGGAAAACACATTTGCTCCTGTGCCTGTACACAAGTTGTATTTCCTAAACTTTGGATGGTTAAGCTTCACAGAATCACAGAATTGAAATACAACAGCACAGCAGAGGACATTCAGTCTGCCACCATCATACAAGCTCTCTGAAGGAGGAATTCACAGAATCATGGAATCCCTACAGCGCAGACAGAAGCCATTCAGTTCATTGAGCCTACACCAACCGTTTGAATGGCATCCCACCCAGACCCACCCTATACCCATAACCCCGCATTTAGCAAGGCTAATACACCTAACCTACATATCCTTGGACATTACAGGACAATTTAACATGACCAGTTCACACAGTCTGCACACCTTTGGACTGTGGGGGAAAACTGGAGCTCCCGGTGGAAACCCACGCCAACACCGAAGGCTGGAATCAAACCAGGGTCCTTGGTACTGTGAAGCAGCGGTGCTAACCACTGTGCCACCCCCTAGTGTCACCTAATTCACCTAGTGTCACTCTCCCTTCCCTTCACCCTAAAACCCTGCACATTGTTCCCTTTCAGAGAACAATCCAATTCCCTCTCGAATGCCCCTGTTGAGACTACCATACTCGCTGGCAGTGCATCCTAACTACTCACTGTGGCTAAGTGTTTCTCTTCATGTCACTATTGCTTTTACCTTAAATTTGAGCGCTTTGTTCTCAATCCTTCCAGTAAGTGCAACAGTATTTCTCTACCTACTGCTCAAACCCAGCATGTAAATATACTCCATCAAATCTCCTCTCAATGTTCTCCAAAACAAACAGTCCCAACTTCTCCAATCTACGTAACTGAAGTTGCTCATCCACGGAACCATTTGATTCAAGTCTTCAAGATGTGAAGGAAGCAGACAGTGTAGATAGAGAGAAACTACTTCCAATCAGTGAGGTCAAAGACTAAAGGACAAAGCCTAAAACGCCTTCGCAAGGATAAATTAGGAAATATTTGATTTTTTTACCAGCCAAAGGGGATATGGGGCAACTGCAGACTTATGGAGTTAGGTCGCAAGGGGCTGCAATGACATGCTCCTACTCCTGTCGCACATTTCGGAAGTGCTTTTTGGGGATGCTCCTGGTTTTCTGTGCTCCTCCCCTGAATCTACTGAAATACAGTGCATTAATGAAGAATTTTAAAAATGCTTACATGGTTCCAAAATCCCTGCCAAGACTAGCTTTCAATCATCAAATCTTGGGCATTACTCTTATCAGACGAGGGTGTGATGCCTTCACAAAACACCAAGGTTGAAAAGAACAGACAAAAGGTGACAGGAACAGAACTGTAGTGATTCGACAATGTCAAGCTTCATACTGAATGCTTATATTTGAGGAAAGTGTCAGGGAAGAATGAGGGGGCAACAGAGATCCACAGTTTGGGAGTACAAAGAAGTGGTGGACTGAGTAGGAAGTAGCACAATGAGTTTTGAAAAAGTCATAACTGATGAGGAACAAAAAGAAAGACAAAAGTGGAAGGTCACCTCAGGATTCAAATGAGGGCCGGAAAGGAGAACGAGACAATCAATTCTTGAACTTCTATGAAGTTTGGGTAGAAAAGGGAAAGTAGCAAGCGATTTTAAAAGAAATATCACAAAAATACAAGGACATGGATAGGTCCTTGCTCATTCGTTCCTGAAATAAGAGAGTTGTCCAATGAGGAGACAGCAAGAGTAAGTTGATGATTCTCTTTTGGCCTTTAAATGATTAAAACACAGAAGATATTTAGCCCATCATGCCTGCAATGGCCCTCTGCACCAAAAGATCTTGTTCTATTGAATTTAGAACATTGAGAGGCAATCAAATTGAAGACTGAAAGGCTCAACAGGGTTGTGCAAGAGGCTTTTGTTTTGGTGGAGTGTGTAGAACCATAGGTCCAGAGACTTCGGACAAGGGACTACCCAATTAGATCATAGAATCCCTGCAGCGTGGAACAGACCCTTTGGGTCAACGAGTCCACACTGACCTCAGAGTATCCCACCCAGACCAAATCTCCCTGTAATCCATCTAATCTACATATCCCTGAACACTACAGGCAATTTAGCATGGCCAATCCACCTAGCCTGCATATCTCTGGACTGTGGGAGGAAACTGGAGCACCCAGAGGAAACCCACACAGACACAGGGAAAATGTGCAAACTCCACACAGTCGCCCGAGGGTGGAATCGAACCCGGGTCCCTGGCGCTGTGAGACAGCTGTGGTAACCACTGAGCCACCATGCCACCGGAGAAATTTCTTCATTCAGAAGAGCTGTGAATCTTTGGAATTCTCTCCCAGAGAGCCACGGAGGATGAGCTGTAGACTGTGTTCTCAACAGAAACTGATAGATTTTTGGGCATTAAAAAAAAAATCAAGGGATATGGGCATGGATGAGAAGTGGAAGGTGATTAGCCACAATTTGAATGAATGATAAAGCTGGCACTTGGAGGCATATGTCTTAAGCCTGCTCATGAAACACATTGGGGTCCGTACAACAGCAGATACTGTTCATTAGCTGCAAAGTGTTTGAGGTGCCTTGAAGTCAAGAATGGTGCTCTATAAATGCAAATTCCATGAGAATTAACAGGATTTGTTGCACACATTTTTCATCAGGTGAATGGTTTCACGATTTTGGTTATTGTTAGTTGTGTTGTGTTCGAGTCTCAGAACATACTTTAATTTCCTTTATTCTTTCACGAGCTATGGACATCACTGGCAAGCCAGCAGTTGCTGCCCTTCATTAACTGCCCCACGCAAGTCAAGAATCATCCAAATTGCTTCAGGTCTTGAGTTGTACGTGGGCTAGGCTGGCAAGGACAACAGATTTCCTTCCTATAGGATAATGGTGAACTCGATAGATTTTTATGACAATTGATGATCATTCCAATTATCTTGAGTCTCTGAGCCACTAGTCTGACAACATTTCCACTGCTTCACCACCTCCCCAAGTTTTTCACACCAAGGTCAGTTACCTGAAGTTTCCTGAAGCCCTTCAATGCAATCTCTCTGCCCCTCGTGTTCCACGCTGCTACTGGCATCCGATGGCTGTTAACAAGGAAGAAAATATAATGATAGCATTTCTTTCCTCAGATAGTTTCTGTTAACCAGTGAAGCATCACACTGTGATGCTATTGCAAAAGGCTGTTCATTAACAGATAGGATGATGCTGCCTTGATTTGGAAGGAAGGCTCGAGACTGGGGAGGGGTGGTGTCTCATGCTGTCTACAAAGGGACTGAAAGAATGAACATGCACATCTGAAGAAGCATGCTTAAATGTTTCACTTCACACCACAACAGCTTTATTCTGAAAAGATGCCTCTGAACAGAAATTGCTACAAAAAAATTCTACAGCTAATCACTGAGTGAGCTCCAAATGGCTGGCCTTCTTCCAGTCATCACCCCCAGTCAGGTGGGCCAGCAATGTTCTCCCAGATGGTAGGAACCACTCACTGTCAATCGGAATTCCAAACTGCGATAACAAAACCTTACTTTTCACCTTTCCAGGGGCAGGAAATCTCGCCTTTGCTCACAAGTGTCCAGAAATCCTCTTTACCCCAACTCCCGCATTGAGCAGGAAAACAAATCTCTCCACAATGAGCAAGATACCACCGTCACCCCATCCCACAGGGGGAAATCCCTCATACTTCCCCTCTCACAGCAAGTCAGAAAGCTCCTTCTGCCCACCCCTAACCACAAGTAGAAAAAACCCCATGTCCACTCTTGAAATGAAAACCTCCCTGTTTCCTCTTCCTTCTTTCCACTTACTGTCCCCTCATGTCTTCCCTAATGAGTGTGAACCAACCCCATCAAGCTTGAAAACTCTTTGTTGTTTTCTCAATGAATGGCAAAGGCCCTCATGCCCCATTCTACCCTCAGTGAGCTGAACACCTCCCAGAAAATGGAGCAGCTGCCTTTAAACCATTGCATTCTTTAACTCATTAAGAAAAAAAAACGATTATGGTTTGCTGGAGCAGTGTACTGAAATACATGTAGATGGTGCCATGATGCCCCTTCCATTCACAAATACAAAAGCATGGAGGGATATGACTGAATTGGAGATGGAATGAAGGGCCACTAGCTCCACAACAGGAACAAGGCATGAAGCTTGCACAAGTTGTTTTCCGCTAACCTTGAAGGGTATACCCCTCCTTGGTTCTGGAAACCCACGAGGAGCACGATACGCAGACTGCCCTTCAACAAATTCTTCTGCACCTGACTCAGACCAGGACATGGCTCCATCGGAGGTTGGAATCAGAGAGTACATTAAGCTATCAGCTCTATCAACCTGTGGTGGCACCAGAGAGGGGCCTGGATAGGAATACTGCAACACAAGACAGCATCTGGTAATGAGATAAGCAAAAGGAAACCTTAACCTGAATTACACAGTGAATGCAGGGACAACCAAGATAAAATCAAAACCAGATGCAATTCCATTGCACTTTCCAGAGATAACAAATGAGGTTGTACCCCTTATGATACCTAACTTCCCTCTACGCAAATGTCATCATTATATACTATCTTTTTTTTTTATTGGTCCCTGGGATGTGGACATTACTGGCTGGACCAGCATTTATTGCCCATTGCTATATGCCCTGGAGAAGGTGGTAGTGAGCTGCCTTTTTGAACTGTAGTTCTTAGTGTGTCAGTAAACCCACAATAGTGCTTAGACTTTGTAGTGGGTTGACACAACTGACTGGTTTTCTGGGCCAATTCAGAGAACACTTAAGAGTCATCAGCAATGCTGTGGGTCTGGAGTCAGACGAAGGTAAGATGAGGTAAGGATGAACATTCACACAAACTTATGAATTCTGACGAGTAGGTCATCACTCGATCCCATGAGCCTGGTCTGCTGTTCAATCAGATCATGGCTGACTTGATTACTTCACAATCCTGGTGATCATCAAGGATCTACCTAACTCCGACTTAAAAAGATTCAAAACTCTGCTGTCATCACCGTTTGAGAAACAGCGTTCCAACAACTGTCCCTTTGTGAGCACAATTTTTGCCTCATACCTTTATTAAACTGGCAACTTCCTTTTTTTAAACAGGATGGCAGATTTCCTACCCTAAAAGACATTAGTGAACCGAATGGGTTCTTACGACAATTGATGACAGTGTTATGGTCAACATTCGACTAACTTTTAACTTCCAGATCTTACTGGAGTTGAGATTTCACCATCCACTATGGCTGAGCCCATAGCAGTCCAGCAATATTACACAACGATAATGCCTCCCCATTCAATACTACCCGTTTTTCCCTAGTGGCATCTACAGGATTTCTCCAACTAATGTTACCAAGCTCTGTCCTTCCGCACACTACCCCAACGCCAGTTAGCTAGTACCTCCGATATCAAAAACCCATTCTGGAAAGAGGTTGCGACACTTTGCTGACGAAGGGTCACTGGAATCAAAACGTTAACTCTGCTTCTCTCTGTGGACGCTACCTGACCTGCCGAGTTCCTCTGGACTTTTCTGTTTGTGCTACAATACCAAGATGGTTCATTCCCTAAATGAAAGATGATGAGCAGCTCTTCTAGTCCACCTGCTTAGGTAAGGGACAAACTTCAGGATAGCTGAGAAGTGGAACTTTCAAGCTATTTCGTCCAAAACTGTTCATAGAATCACAGAACCCCAGCGTGAAAACAGGCCATTTAGCCCATGAGTCCACACCGACTCTCCAAAGACTATCCCACTCGGCATCCACCAACCCTATCCCTGTAACCCTGCGTGTCCTGTAGCTAATTCACCTAACCTACAAATCTCTGGACAATAAGAGCAATTTAGCACGGCCAATCCACCTAACCTGCACATCTTTCAACTGTGGGAGGAAACTGGAGCACCCAGGGGAAACCCACACAGACATGGGGAGAATGTGCAAACTGCACACAGTCACCCAAAGATGGTATAGAACCTGAATCCCTGGCACTATGGGGCAGCAGTGCTAACCACTGAGCAATCGCGCCGACCCTTTCGTGTGCCAAAGAAAATGCTAGTGTGGGGTATCGAAAGGAGCAAAGAAATAGTTATATTTATCCCACGTTGCTGACAACCAGCAAGGTACAAATAATAAAAAATCTTTCGACAGTACAGCAAGAAAAAAGATCAAGTAATCAAGATACTACTGCAAGCTGAGGCGTACCCAGGCTTTTTTTAAATTCATTAAAGTGATGAGGGCATTGCTGGCTAGGCAGCATTTATTGCCCATCCCTAATTGCCCAGAGGACAGTTCAGAGTCAACCACACTGCTGTGGGTCTGGAGTTATATGTAGGCCAAACCAGGTAAAAGATGGCAGTTTCCTTCCCTAAAGGACATTTGTGAACCAGATGGGTTTTTCCGACAATCAACAATGGATTCATGTTCATCATGAGATTCTCAATTCCAGATGTTTTATTGAATTCAAATTCCACCATCTGCCTTGGCGGGATTCGAATCCGCGGCCCCAGAGCGTTATCTGGGTCTCTGGATTAACAGTCCAGAGATAATTTGTTCGGCCATCGCCTCCCCTCTTTTTACAGTAAGGGTAAAGAATAAGAGTAATTTTATCTAGCCCCTATCTTTGGTCCATTCTCTGATTTTTTTTAAAAACTTCTTTCCTTGTTTAGCCCACTCCCACTGAAGGCAGATCAGTATTAGTATCAAGTAAGTATCATACGGTGTGGTTTTCTCTTGCCCCCAAGGAGGCTTAGGTTGAGAAACAGTTGCGGACGAATCAGACTGACCAACTGTGTAGGTCTACACACCTTGCTAGACCATGTCAGATGAAATGTGCCTTTGCCAACTTTGGCTGGGGTAGACTGCTGAAGGTTGGAAATGGCTGCATGATGTTGAAAGCTGGGGGAGTACAGAGCACGTGTGACCTGCATGCCAATCCAAAGTTTCAATAAATGACAGTGCATTGTGTGGCTAGGTTATTGGATAATAACCAAACGCATTAAGTCGGTGCGAGTATAAAGACTTTTATCGTCTGCTACAAAGTTATGCCTCAAGAGTGTTGGCAGAATGAAGATGTAATTATATGTTAAGTATGTTAGAAAAACTCAGTCATTCCTTTTACATAACCTCACTGCCCAGATTCTACTTTTGAAGCAACACAGCTAATTAACAAAGGACATATCTCTTTCGTAATAAAATCATAACGAGAACAGAGATGGGAATTCCAGCTAAACAAGCTAGTGTCAGCACGTGCACCTATTTTTGTTTAAACTCACACTTTTGTTTCTAATTCACTCAGTAATTACCTGCTTCTGCATAAGATCGTGCGCATTGGCTGGACCATCTCTGTGGGGCAGAATGACACAGGGATACGAGGTTGCCTGCTCCACCAACATCTTGAGTTGGTAAACCGGGCTGCTGTCATGGTGAGGGTTTGATGTTGGAGACTGACGGCAATTCACACCAACCTGAGTCTAGAGAATAGAAAATCGAAGGTAAGTGTTTAAGTTGCAGATGGGACACCAGCTCAGTAAAGCTGTGAAATTTTAACTAGTTGGGGGTTGGATGAGGGCAGCAGGATGGAGCAGATGTGTATCTGCACTGTTAAGCCTCCTTCCTTACAACTAGCCTCACAGGTAACATCAGGCTCATCAGTCCATCCTGCCCCTTATGACATGAGCAATGCAAACCTGTGGCCAATTTTTAGAACACGGAAGGTGACAGATCCCCCCCAAGATGGGGAATAAAATTCCACTGGGCTTTTAAGAAAAACAAAAGATACAAAACCTGATCTTACTCTGCAAAATGCTGTACTGTGCACGGCCTGACATGAACAGACCACGGACAGACGGAGGTGGGCAAACACAACAGGAACTGAACTATACAGTTCGTGACCTGCTCAGCTGAGCAAATGGCTAGGGCATCAGCCACAATGTGTTGAGAAAGAGTGTCACATAGGGCAGTACCAACCCTTTGATCTTTTAACAAACTTTTGTCAGCAGCCGTTTTTGTGTTTGGGATTTTCTGGCTAAAACAAAACAGTTGGAATGCACAGGATCGAACACCAGTCCATCTCTGTGGTAATACATGTACAAGAGTCAAAAGGAGAGGCGGGGGTAGAGCGGAGGTGGTTCTTGTTGGCTCCCAAGGTCAGCAGCTGAGTCGTATATCCAAACAAGCCCGAAGTTTGATTCCTGCTCGCTGCTGAGCTAACACATCTCAGCATGTGGCCGTGATGAATAAACAGATGAGACGACCAAGATTGATGCAAGCGTGTTCCTGCTGATGCATCACATTTTGGTGGTTCCTGCTGAAAGTTCATGACGCCACAGGGTAAAGGCTGGATCAGGTGTACTGGTATAAACCCAAGATTGAAAAGCCATGGGCCAATTTAAATGCAGATAGTAAGGATTGCAGCAAATGATTGCCTGAATTACCGGTGTACGTTCCTGGAGGAAAAGAATGTGTAAGCTCATTGGTGGCAGTATGAATCCTTAAACTGTCTAGCCTCACATGTGAAGAGCAAAGTGCCAAAGCAGGTACCTGCTGGCCCAAGAATATTAAGCTGTGGCCTTCAGTAAAGCAAGGGAAAAACCAGCAGTAAGACATTTCTGAAATTTAACCTATTATGTCTCCCACCCACCCACATCTCATAATTTTATCAGGCACCACAGTAGTTGCTCACACAGGCCACTTATCTCAGGTTGCCTTAGTTTTGCTGCCCTGATGGAGATATGCGCTGGTGTGAAAATGCCGTATACTTAACTGTTACATCACAAACCTACGCACATACACAACTTGCAACTTTACTGGAACGTGTTTTACAACCGGAAGGGTCAGGGGTCAAGCTGCCGGCATACTGTTCAACCATCATGTCTGAAAGCTGCTCAAAATACGTCACATTTGCTGCTTAAAGAAACATTTTCTCCCCTCCTCCCCGAGGAGACCAACCGCTCTCCAATCCGTCGTGCAAAGTAACAAACCTAAACATGTCAACAGCAATCTCCACACAAAGCATCAACTCATACAACATCAATGTCAATAAGGATTGTCAACAATGTCAACAACTGTTCAGAGGATATTCAACCACAGTGGCCATTGCAGCCAAGTCCAAGTCTGCTTTCACCTGACAGCACAAGATGCGGGTGTAAAACGCATTCCAAGGCCAGGAAATTTGTATTGGTAAGGAATTAAACCTGGGTTTGTAGGATTTGTTTAAGCAACTGTGAAGTAGCATCGCATCACTCTCTCAGAAATTTACAGTTTACACTTTGGGTAAGAGATTTGAGAAATTTGTCAAGTGCATTGTGCAGACTAACAGCAGGCAATTCGTACGCAGCAAAATGAATGACCAGTTAATCCATTTGTTTTGCGTTTGTGGGAGGGTGTAACACTTCTGAGACACAGGGATAATTAACTCCTCTTGAAAACTGTCCCCCTAAATCTTAAATTACATCCGAGGAAATACAAGCCCTCATTAACATCTAATTTGGAAGGATAAAAGCTGCATTGACAAAGTGCTCCTTCAGTACTGCCCCAGAATATCTGCCTAAATTAAGTTCAAATCTGAGCGCTTGCCTTGAACCCATAATGTTTGGAAGAAAGGCAAATCATAATTGTAGAATGGAGGATGTGAAGAAGATAAGATTTATCCTACGTCAAAAATCACAATTCCCTCTAGTGCTGGCTTCTGAGTTTGATGTCAACTGTGATCAAAATGAGAACTCCTCCTGTTGACTATAGCAGGTAAATTACAACTTCTTTGTCATCATTTCCCAAACTTCGAGTCTTCATTGCCAGAATTTCTAACCAGAATTTCACATGCAAAGCAGCTAAAATAAGATGTACACAAGGCTACCAATCAACCAGAAAGTCATGAGAAAAAGCAAAAGCAACGGTGCTCACTAATATTTCAATAATTTTGAGAGAGAGGTTCCTGAGGTATCTAACCAAAAGGTGAGGTTTATTACTGTCTGGTGATCCATTATTAAGCAATGGTTGTGACGAAGAGAAACTTGAGGCTATTAATTAAGAGGCACGCTATCAAAGTATATTGGTCATGTGTAATGTTTCAGATAGAAACTAGCACCAAGACATTAAATTAACCTAAAATTGATAAATATTGCTGATAAGGAAAACTCATTGCCAAAGCTTATCATCTTGTACTCATCAGAATACAGGAATATCAAATCTCATATGATCACAACAACTTATCCCACAGGGGTGATTAAAAAAAAAAGTATCAAATGGTTGACAGGTCAACTCTGACTGTTACTTCCTCCATGGCAATGCCTTGGTCAAAGTACAAGAGGGAGGCATTGATTTAACACTCCTGTGTGCAATGAAGGGACCTCGGCCACGATCACACCAACTGGCAGAGCAAGTCTTGAAGGGCCAAGCGGCCTGCTCCTGCTCTTAGTTTCCACGTGCTTATAGCCAAAACCAAGAAACAATGTAAGATCACCAGTCAAGCTCCTAAAGTGGTTCACTTTCACTTGCTGGAAGGGACATACAGAGACCCATTCCCTGCAAACAAAACATACATTTGAAGCCTCATACCTATTTTAATTACTCAGGAGCTTAGAGAACTAGGGTATAAATTATTTTGATCACTGAAACTTGCACTTATCCTCGTGAGTACAACGGGAAAGGCTTCATCAACCTGCTTCCCTTTTCAACAATGTTGAGGTTCCATATCACCAAGCAACTGGCAATGTTAAAAAGTTAAACAAGTAATTACAATCAATACATTTTCTCAATAACTTACATTTTGACTGGCAGAAGTGCTGGGCTGAACTTGCTGGGGTCCAGCATTTGAGAGGAATCGACGGTTAAAAGTAGTGTTCGATTTGAGTGCTTGCTGCACTGGAGGAGAAGGACGGCTGATGGGCACATTCAGTTGTGCGACGGATGTAGATACATGCTGCACCGGTGGGGACTGTCCGCTACCAGGCATACTGGGTCCAAAGGGCAGTGGCTGCCACTGCATAGGTGAAGGTAGTTTGCTGATGGCAGTAGGTTGCTGGACAGGCATTTGTGGGTACAGAGTGGTAGACTGCTGCCCACTGGTCAGTGGCTTGGCAGCTCCCTGAGTATGTCCTTGAGGCTGGTGGACCTACATTGAAAGAATAAAAACTTGAAGAGATAAAAAAGAAAACAAAAGTGTGCACGCTAGAAGCCAGCAATTACCAGCAATACTCGCGAGGGAATATAAAAAAAGGAGCTTGTGGTGGCAGAAACAAATAGAGGGCAAACCAAATGACACCCATTCTCTCAATTCTGCAATGAGAAATATGGGATTGCAATCACTGGAAATACTGGACACAGGAGGATTATGTCCTTAAAGAGAAGACATGACAGAGCTGATCATAATCATGAATGATTTTAACAGAATAAATAAAGACTAAATAGTTCCGTCAGCAGAAGGGTTGGTAAACAGAGGGCATGGATATTATTGAACTGACAAAAGTACCAGAGGCAATATGAGGAAATCTGGTAGGCTGAACTGATTCCTGCTGAACTGCATAATTAGTTCAAAAAGTTGCTGGCTTTTTGGCGAGATTGACAGAAGAATGAAAAACCACAAATGCTCACTCTGAAGGTACACGATGGGGGGCTCGATGTGGTGGTGACTGTGCTGAGGTGGGGGGAGGTGAAACATAGAAAATGGGCGCAGGAGTACGAATTCAGCCCTTAGAGCCTGCACCACAATTCAACACGATCATGCAATTTCAATATCCCATTACCGCTTTCTCTCCATACCCCTTGATCCCTTTAGCCGCAAAGGTGGGTGCAGCTCAGAAAATAATTTCTGAATCATTAACTTACTTGTACTCCATTCATCTGCGGCAGTAATAACATTTGACCCATGAGCTGCTGCTGCTGCTGCATCTGCACAATGTTCCCTTGTCGCACCAACTGAACTTGCATCTGCTGCAGGTATCTCCCATTTGCATTTGGCATTGCAGCTGTTGGCCTCACCAGCTGCACAGCTTGCTGCATTCGTGTCTGTCCACTCACCGGGGGCCAGGATGAAGCTGAGTGAGGCTGGCGCATGAGAATCTGCTGCGTGCTATGTTGCGCAGGAGACTGGCGAGGAGGTTGGAGTTGATGGTAACTGGGTGGTGGTGGTCGATGGGGAGACTGCACAGTCATGTGGTTTCGCCAAGTAGTTCCTTGGGTTACAATCATTCGACTATGCTGGGAGACAGTGGGGTGCTGGGAGACAGTGGGGTGCTGGGAGACAGTGGGGTGCTGGGAGACGGGTGAATGCTGGGAAACAGGCGGCTGCTGAGAGGCAGGCTGAGGGCAATGGCCAGATGTGGAAGGATGCTGAACTGGAAGATGCGCCGACAATGTTGGAGGAATTTCAATCACAACATTACCTGTTAGGAAACGAACCAATGGTGAAAATGTTTATGATTATCAAGGGACCATTTTGCAATATCACAATTACAAAAGTTACAGCTATTACAAGTTGTTCATATTCAGTAAAACATGACAAGTACTTAACATGAACGTCATGAGACAGTGAACCAGACAAGGAATATTGAGACAGGTAGCTCTCAGGAAGTATCTTAAAGGAGTGCAGAGGTACGAAAATTCCAGAGCTTAATGCCCGGGTAGCTGAAGGTATAGAAGTAAACAGTGGAGTGATTAAAAGCAGGAATGCCCAAAAAGTTCTTGGAGACATTCAAAGCTAGAGGAGGTCACAGAAATGTTTAGGAGAGGCTGGTATTAGTGATAAAGGCATGAAGATATTGAAAACTAGGATGAAAATTTTAACTTTCAAATGGGCTGTCAGGCTGTATGCTAATGCTAATCAGCAAGCATAGGATGATGAGAATAGGACTTGGCACAATTTAGGATTTGGGTGACAGATCTTTGGATGACCCTGAGCATTTAGCATGTGGGAAATGGAGAATGGTCAAAACTGCTTGTGAAATCTAAACATATATTCAATTCTTAAATAGCTGCTTACCAAAATTGGCTGCATTCTTAGTCCAGAAAGCAGAGTCCCAGAGAAACGTGATGATGTCATTTTTCAACTCCTCTGTGTTCACTTTGGATTGTAACCCTCTTTGCAACTGAAAGAAGATCTGTAAAAGCAAAAGCAAAATAAAACGCCTTGGCTAAATAGGTTTCTTAAATAGTGATCATTCAGGGCTCGAAGGTTAACCAATAACATGTTACTGATGTAGGGGGGAGCTTTAACTGATGACAGCTTCAGCTTGGACACCAGGCTCTGATCTTTCTCAATTCATTGCCATACGAACATACACAGGAACACAAGGTATATGCAATAAGACAAAAACTACAGATCAATTTCTCTGAGGGGTTTCAAAGGTGCAAGCTTTGGTGGGACGGTTTCCGTACTCTTGACAGCCATTTACTATGAGACACCCCTCACGCTACAATCTTGCTGTGCCTTTGAAAAGGTCATGTGCTGGGCATCAGGAGCATGGCCCACATCCTGAATTAAGTAAAAGCAAAATACTGTGGATGCTGGAGATCTGAAATAAAAATAATGTGCTGGAGGAACTGAACAGCCCTGGTAGCATCTATACAGAGAGAAACAGAATGAATGTCTCAAAGCCAATATGACCCTTCTTCAGCATATCAAAGACGACTTAAATTGGACTGAAAATGACTCTGTTTCTCTCTCCACTGAAGCTGCTAGATCTGCTGAGTTTCTCCAGCAATTTGTTTCTTTTCTGAATCAACAAATCAGGTTTACTGAGTTACAGAACATGAGCAAGGAGAACACATACTAAAGAGCACACGCTTATGCACAATGGCAGCAGTTAGGTTTCCTCAATTACTTATTTATTTATTATTATTTTTGTTTAATCTTTCATGCAGCTTGGAAAGGCTGTTAGAAAACTGAATGGTTGTTACAATCGATCATAGTTTTGTGGTCGCCACTACCATTACTGATACTAGCTGCCAGTTCTGACTTACTAAGAGAATTTAAATTCCACAGGCTGCCCTGGTGGGATCTGAACCCACATCCACAGACTGGACCTCTGGATTACTAGTCCACTGCCACTACCACTACCACAACCACAACACCCTCACCTACATCCAGCTCTTGACCGCAATCGTACAGTCTCTTTAGCAGTGTTTCTCCAAATGGCATAATCTGAACGGTGCGGCATTTCAATCCTTGATGATATCACACATGCAGTGACAATGTCTATCTGGGACAGACATGTCCACAATGCCTGAAAAAGTGGTTTCCACTCCCACACACATCTCATCACTGAAGTAATAATCGGTGCAGGTAAGAAAGTGGCTAAGCTCTAAAGAGAAGTGCAGGTTAATCAATTTTTGTACATACCAATTTCTTGCAGAGCAGCAGGGCTGTGCTGTTATCGGTGCTGATAGCCCAGGAAGCAAACTTTAAGACGTGATCCATTTGCCAGTACAGTTTGGACATGGATAAGTGTTGCTGCCCTAGCTGCAGCTGCCTCTCCTCTGTCAACTTCTGTCAGAGTGTAAAGCACAAGTTAGAAACTTGTAAATATATCCACCACATGCCCACAAAGAGTACAGCCAAGAGATGTTACCCCTGCTGATGCTAACCTGAAACAAATCTCTCTCTTTCCCAGTGGGGAAGCATCTTAGGTAATGAAAAGCATCACATATACACCAAGGAAAGAATTAATGGCATAAACTTGCGTACTGTAACTTGGAGAGCTTGCAGACCTACTGAAGGTTACAATATGCAAAAAAAAAAGCAAAGAACAATACAGCACAGGAACACGCCCTTCGACCCTCCAAGTCTGCACCAATATATTTTGCCCTTCCAGACTACAACTGCCTTCACATACAGGATCCGTATCCCTCTATTCCCTTCCTATTCAGGTATTCATCCAGGTGCTTCTTGAAAGCTGCTATTGTGTCTGCTTCCACCACCTTCTCTGGCAGCGCATTCCAGGCACTCACCACCCTTTGGGTGAAAAACTTACCTCACACATCTCTTTTAAACTTCCCCTCCTCGCATGTTGAACCTGTGTCTCCTAGTAGTTGACCCCTCCACCCTGGGAAAAAGCCTCATACTTTCCACTCTATCCATGCCATTCACAATCTTATAAACTTCTTTCAGGTCGCCCCTCAACCTCCTGCGTTCCAGTGAAAACAAACCCAGACTATCCAACCTTACTTCACAGCTGAAACCCCCCATACCAGTCAACATTGTGGTAAACATTTAGCTCATTGTGAGCATAAGGTCATCTGAAGACTCACACTGGCTATTTGAAGATGACAAGGAGAATAAGACAAACAAAATTAGAACTACAGTTTAAACAAGAGACAGCGCTTAGTTTTCCCCACAGCTTCAACATGGAGGGTAGCACTACTGTGAAGTTCCAATTTCCGTCATGATTCAGTTCAACGACATATCAGTGCCCAAAGCCCTTTCTTGTTTATTAGGCTAGGCTGGAGGAGGTTGATGGGCTATTAGACCTCACTGAAACACAACAGAGGTCAACTTGGGCTCTTTTCTGTGAGAGCTACCGGCAAGCAATTAGGAATGAGGATCTCGATAGAATTTTCCAATTTGGACAAGTGGGCGGTAGGATTTAAGGCAGTGCTCCAACAATGACTTGACTACAATGAGTTAACTCAGCATGAGCTAGTATTCATTTCTGTACTTAAACAGAACCTTATACGCACTGAGCTTTTCTAGCTTAAGCCCCTACAGATACAACATTCGAAATAATAGCAAATACCATGATAGTTGCATTATGTATGGAACAATGTCCAGTGTAAGTGCTGTCGTTACCTCCAATCTCTGGATAAGCGTCTTGCCCCGTTTGTTAAGCTCTCGCATTATCTGAAGGATAGCCATCTTGATCTCAACCTGTACCTTCTTTTGCATGTCCTGGACATCTCTCAACCTGACAGATGAAATCAAAACCACTGATTCACACACAATTAAAATACCTAATAAATATATTGTCATCCTAGGGTTCACTGGAGAATACAGAAATCTAATTTTATACAGCATGATAGAAGGTCAGAGAGGCAGCACACAAGAGGGGATGCGCAAGACTGAGTGAGCGAGAGCGACGGAACATCACACCACTGACGTATCCAGATGTGTGCATAGGAAATCTTCGGCAGAGACTCCCAGAAAGCAATCAGGATTTGGAATCCTGCTCTTTTTTCTTCTCCCTGGTTCATAAAACTTTAGTAATTGCCATGCACAGCTGACATCAGTTAACACAGCTAATATCTGAGATGGCGGCTGCAAATGAATTTTTGTGGCATATAAGTCATGAAGATCATTGCTCTTGCTTTCAGTGATCGCGTTTAATGTTGTCACTTCCCTGTTAAAGCAGGAGAACAGAGATGTGCAGTACAGTTCTGACAACATGATAAAATAATTTCTCAACTGGAGACATACCTTGTGCGGACCTGTTTGGTGGTAACTTGCAGCTGAGTTTTCTTCTCTGTCAACCTCTTCACTAGATTTTCTAACGTCAGTTTCTGATTCTTAATGGCTTCCTCTAGAAACTGGTACCTGTGACATACATTTTGATGTTAATTACGAATGTACTTTTACACAACGCTCGCTGAAAATAACCAAAGACGATCCTCCATTCGCATACTTCATAACTGTTCACATCACAGATAAAATATAAGTTCATTGGTTGGTGATAGCTACTAATTTGATTAATATAGGCTTTTTTGAGACTGAAGGTAAATAGGGAAAATATTTACAGATTACAGAGTAAAAGACCAGATGGAAAACTCAAATTAGGAATTAGGTAAATAAAATAGAGATGCAGGGCTAGATGACGTGTTCTAACTGCATTATGTGGGAGCTGGTGGACCCCAGTGTGGTTGATAGTGACCACAGCAAGAGCTGGTTGCTTGAGGAACTCCGACTCAGAGTTGATGAGCTAGACTCTGAACACTGTGACACATCAGGGAGGGGGAGAGTAACTTGGGTGCTGTGTTTCAGGAGGCAGCCATAACCCTTACATTAACTACCTCAAGTTCAGTCAGTGGTCAGGGACAGGAAGATGTGACGACCAGTGAGGCAGGTAGAGGGATCTAAGAGGTAGCGAAGGCACAACAGAAATTCATCCCAAGGAAGAACAGACATGCTAAGGGGAGGGCAAGGCAACAGTGGCTGACAAGGGAAGTCAGGGGAGCATAAAAGCAGAAGAAAAAGCATACGATGCAGTAAAGATTCGGAGGGAAGCCAGAGGATTGGTAAGCCTTTAAAAACCAGCAAAGAGCTAAAAATTCAATGGATGGGGGTGAGGAGGAGGAGGAGTGCGGAAGATATATATGAGAGAAAGCTAGCTAATAAGTAAGAAGATTGTAGAAGTTTTTTTTAAGATATATAAAAGGTAAGAGAAAGACAACAGTGGACATTGTATCACTAGAAAAAGAGGCTGAAGAAGTATTAATGAGAAACAAAGAAGTAGCGGAGGAACTGAATAGGTACTTTGCATCAGTTTTCACAGTGGAAGTCGCCAGCAGTCTACCAAAACTTCAAGACAGCACGTGGGAGGAGGTAAGGGTCATGGCTGAAAACAAAAATGCTGGAGATCACAGCGGGTCAGGCAGCATCTATGGAGACAAAGCAAGCTACCGTTTTGAGTCTAGACGCCTCTTCATCAGAGCTTATCTAGGCTTGAAACATTAGCTTGCTTTCTCTCGTGAAAGCTGCCTGACCTGCTTGGACCTCCAGCACTTTTTGTTTCAAGTACAGATTCCAGCACCTGTAGTAATTTGCTGCTATCTGGTAAGTGTCATGGCCATCACTAAGGAAAAAGTGCTGGGCAAGCTGAAAGATCCGAAAGTAAATAATTCACCCAGCCTGGATGGTCCACACTCAGACTGAAGGAGATAGCTGAGGAGATTGTAGAGGCACCAGTGGAGATCTTTCAAAAATCATTGGAGTCAGGGAGGGGCAAAAGTGGCTAATGTAACACCCCCGTTTAATAAGAGAGAAAGGCAGAAGACAGGAAACAATAGGTCGGTTAGCCTGACCTCAATCTTGGTTCAATTTTAGAGTCCATGGTAAAATACAGCTGAGTCAGCACTGCTTCAACAAGGGAAGGTCATGCCTGACCAACATGTTGGAATTCTTTGAGGAGGTAAAGACAAAGGAGAGCCAGTAGACATGATCTATTTGGATTTCAAAAAGGCCTCTGCCAAGGAGAGGCACAGAAGGCTGCTAAATAAGAACACATGGTGATAGTGGCAAGGTATTGACATGGATAGAAGATTAGGAGAAAGGCAATAAGTGGTGATAAAGAGGTCTTTTTCTGGCTGGCAGCTGGTGACTAACAGAGTTCCGCAGGGGTGTTGGGACCACAGCTATTCACGTTATACATTAATGATATGGATGAAGGAACTGAGGGCATTGTTGCTAAGTTTGCAGATGACACAAAGATAGGTGGAAGAGCAGACAGTGTTGAGGAAGTGGGAAGGCTGCAGAAGGACTTGGTCAGGCTAGGAGAGCTGGCAAAGAAATGTTAGACAGAATACAATGTGGGTAAGTGTGACGTTATGCACTTTGGAAGGAAGAATAGAGGTGTTAACTATTTTCTAAATGAGGAAAAGACTTCAGATCCACAAAGGGACTTAGTTCAGGATTCTCTTAAGATTAACACACAAGTTCAGTTGGCAGTTAGGAAGGCAAATGCAAGGTTCTCATTCATTTCAAGAGGGCTAGAATGCAAGAGCAGAGATGTATTGCTGAGACTGTATAAGGCTCTGGTCAGACTGCATTTGGAATATTATGAGCAATTTGGGCTCCGTATCTACGGGAGAACATGTTGGCGATGGGCAGGGTCCAGAGGAAATTTACAAGAATGATCCCAGTTGTGAAGGGCTTATCATATGAGGAGCAGTTGAGACCTGTGGCTCTGTACTTGATGGAGTTTAGCAGGACGAGAGTTATGTTCCTGAAACTTACAGTACAGGCCTGGATAGAGTAGACATGGAGATGGTATTTCTACGAATGGGACAGATTAGGACCAGAGGGCACTGCCTCAGAGTGATGAAACGACCCTTAAAGACTGAGTTAAGAAGGAATTTCTTCAGCCAGAGGCTGGTGAATCCGTGGAACTCACTGTTGCAGAAGACTGTGGAGGCTAAGTCATTGAGTATATTTAAAACAGATAGACGGGTTCTTGATTAGTAAGGAGATCAAGGGTTATAGGGAGAAGGAAAGAGAATGGGGTAGAAAAACATATTGAATAGTGGAGCAGTCTTGATGGCCTAAATTCTGCTCCTATATCTTATGGCCTGATGTGGTCAAAACCCAGTCATTGAGATTTTCATCACTGCTGTGTAGATCCTTGCCACTGAATGTCATTATCACAGATGCCTAGTTCTTCTCACACTTTGTGTTAGGGGTCAAGTTAGATATACAACATTTATATGACATATTTTTCTGATTAATGAGAAAAGAAGTAAAAGCCAGAAAGAGAAAACAGATTTATATTGTGCATTTCACAACCTCAAGACACTCCAAAGTGATATGTGGCCAATGATGTATTTTTGCATTGATAATGCAGGGAGGCAGGGCAGCCAATTTGCACAAAGCATGCTCCCACAAAGAGAACTGATACTAGGTTTTAGTCCAGTTTATTAAGGATGTGATCTATACTGGCACTTGGGAAAAGTGTTCTTCAAAATACAGTCAAGGCATCTTTTAGGCTGAAACAAAATCAGGGACCTCATCCAAAAGACAGCTAGACCAACAGTACAGCATTTTCTCAGTACTACAGTGAAGCATCAGCCTAGAATTTGTGTTGCCGGGTGGAGACCTCTGAATCCTCTGAAAAGAGCCAAGAGTGCTACAAACAGCACCACAGCTGCTACACCAACTTGTCTCGACGCTCAAAACCACACAGTGGACTACTTGACAATACAATATGTAACGTGCACAGATGTTCAAAGTTCCTTTTTTTTTATTCTGTCATGGGATGTAGAAATCACTGGCAAGACCCAAATTTGATGTCCACCCCTAATTCAGCATGAACTGAAGATAGAAGCAATCCCATTGCTCTGGGTCTGGAGTTGCATGTAGACCAGACTGAGCAGGGATGGCAGATTTCCCTTCCTAAAGTGCATCAGTGAAGCAGATGAAATAAAAACAAAGTGCTGGAGAAATATGGCAGGTTTGGCAGTATCTGTAGAAAGGGCAACAGGATTAATGCTTCAAGCAGGATATGAATTGGATTTATCCATTAAGTGATCAATATCATTTAGTTAATCTTTTCCTCACAGGAAGAGAGGTTTGCATTTATGTAGCTCTTTGCCTCACAAGTGCTATATTGCCACAGCAACACTTTTTTGAAGTGTCATTGTTATCGTATTGTAGGAATTGCTGCAGCTGAATTACACACAGCAAATTCTCACATACACCAATACAATAATGACAAGCTAAAAGGTTTAAGTGATGCTGACAGAGGGATAAATATTGGCCATGACACCAGGGAGATATCTGATGCTCTTTTTTGAAACAGTACAATGGGATTTTGTTTTTTTTTTTACATACCCCAGATGGGACTCACTTTAGTGTCACATCTGAAGGACTACACCTTTGACAATGCAGCCTCCTTCAGTACTGCAGCAGAATGTCAGTGCAGATTCTCAAGCAGAGAGCCTGGAAGCCTGTGACTATGAAGTATAAGTGGTACCAATTGAGCTATAGTTGACACTACAGATTATGGAAGACATGCTGTTTTCTCTCGATGAAGCATAATATGAATGTTCCTTAACTTAATCAGTACTTATTAAATTGGAGTGTTAGGGAGCCATCTGGAAACAGCTTAATTTCAACACTGCCTTCACCCACAAGCAGAAGGCAAAAGCACAGAGCAAGGTATGAAAGCATGGTTGCAAACTGGAGAGTGTTCCCATACCTGTGATCTTTGTGCGTGAGCAGCTGACAGTCCCGGCAGGTTAGAGTGTCACATGTCTCACAGAACAGCTTCAGGGTCTCCTGTCTGTGAATGGAGCAGAAGATCGGGCGTTCGCAGTTTGTCCTCCCATCAACTAGATGGATCAAAGCAAGAGCCAATCAGAGCAGAAGGAAACACTGGTAATGGCAGAGTTCTATAAATAACTGCAGCTTCTTTCCTAAACTGACCACTTGAAATATTTTAAAATCACTAATGGTGTAATGTCCCATCAGATGTACCCAGATACAAGAAGCAACTCGAACCGACTGGCTGGCTAGTTAAACACAAATCAATCTTCAAACCAAAACGCGGTTATTTGAGATACTGAGAACACAAGTTTGCACTTCAACAGCTCAGATACTGGTAGAAATTCCCAGCATTGTGTTTTGGACAAAAGGAAAAGAAAAATGCTATGCAACGATACCACCAGATCAATTTACCTCGAATAACTTGACCATGCTTGGACAGAAGGGACATGGTTAATTAAGAAGTTGGTTCCATATCAATCAAGCAGCCCTCAGTACACTACATACGGATTCCATGCACCCCCCACTCCACCCTGGCAAAACATCCAGAATTTGATTGCATTTTTGAGGAAGGGTCCAGACCCGAAACGTCAGCTTTCCTGCTCCTCTGATGCTGCTTGGCCTGCTGTGTTCATCCAGGTCTACAACTTTGTTATCTCAGAATTTTGATAACCTTGTGGATGCCAAGTGACAAAAGATGTACAGTGATGCCTCCTCCTTTTAAACATTTTGCCAGCATTTACCATCTTAGCATTGCTCAAGGGATTTAAGCAGGATGCAGAAGCTTTCCAAGTGAAACTATACAACTGTAAGCATACGAGATATGGGAACAAAAGAAACACCTTTAACTTGGCACCATTATTAACCATCAAGCATTGTGTATTATCTCAAGCATACCTTTTTCTGAATTCACTGGCTACTGACAAGTGCAAAACTGCCCATATCACAGAGTAATTGCTGCAATTAGGGCACACGACTGTCAGAAATATGAGGGGGCACTGTCCAAAAGACAAGATAGAAACAACCCAAACTGGTTAAAAGTTATAATCAGATTGGATACAAATCATTAGCCCAGATGGTTTCAAAACGATCTTATGATAAAAACCAATTTTTATATCCATACGTGCAATGAGACTAGCAGCCTGTCAAGACAGTAACATTGAAGGTCAAGGTGTTCCAATGCTTGAAAGGTTTGTTCTTCCTCAGTAACAAGAACTGGACTCTGTCGGAGAGTCTTGATAGACTAGCCGGATTAATCCAGGGGTCAGTGAAGAGCATTTCAAGGGTCTGAGTAAGTGGTAGTCAGAGAGAAGAAGTCACAGACTCCACGTTGGTTGAAGGGAGTTCAAGCACAAGGCTCAGGCTTTAGCATGCTTGTCAATCAGATTCTTCGGAGCAGGACAAATGTGTCTTTAGTAAATATATTCTGCTATGAGCGATCTCCAAGCAGTCTGCGTTCAGGAGATGACCCGAGATGTTGTAAAGGCAACAGAAGTTCATTGGCTCAGTGATGGGCAGTTAGAATTCAGAAGGAGTCATTGATAGTTCAGTTCAGCTGAAAATGTTGCTGAAGGAGCCCACAAGCAGTATTTGCTTGGTGTAGTGAGAAATATTGGAGTCTGGAGAAATCCAAGGGAAATTCCACTTTACTGAAGAGTAAAAAACTGGTAAAAGACCTGGAACTGTAACCAGTGGCAGGACGAGTCCAGCCTCAAGAATCCAGTCCATAGAGTCCCTTCAGTGTGGAAACAGGCCCTCCGGCCCAACAAATCTACACCAACCCTCAGAACATCCCACCCAGACCCGTCCCGCTATAACCCACCTAATCTACACATCCCTGAACACTACGGGCAATTTAGCATGGCCAATCTAATTAGCCTGCACATCTTTAAATTGTGGGAGGAAACCAGAGCACCCAGAGGAAAGCCACGCAGACATGGGGAGAATGTGCAAACTCCACACAGACAGTCGCCCCAGGGTGGAATCCAACCTGGGCCCTGCAGCTGTGAGGCAGCAGTGCTAACTACTGAGCCACTGTGCCACCGAATGCAGCCCCAAGGCAAAAGAGTGACCTGGCAGTCATTGAGGCAGTCGGTGACAGATCTCAACAAGTTCCAAGGGTAAATCATCAAAAGTGGAGAAATGGAAGCTCTTGTAAAGGAGACAAAAGTTTAATGAAATTGCATGACCAATTGCATTACTATTATCAGGTGTACTTCACTGACAAATCCGTGGGCTTGGACTTGACTACATCTGCTATTTGATGTGTTTTGTGGAGCCTGTGACCATAGTTTGTCATTAATTATGGCTGTTAGATTATAAGTTGCATACATGTAGTAAATTGTTTTACTTCTCCAACTCTGCACCATAAAGCCTGCTCGAAACAGGAGAATTTTAATGGTACAGGAGATGAGATAGATGTGCTGAATCAGCTCTCCAGCAGCCTCTGCGTCTCTGTTGTTCCACGTTTAAAAGCAGAGGTAAATTTGCAGTTCACATGACAAAGTCAAATAAGTCCCACTGAAGTAGTGTGGGGTCAAGTCAATGAAAGAAGGCATAATTTGATAGGTAACAAGGTGTGGAGCTGGATGAACACAGCAGGCCAAGCAGCATCATAGGAGCAGGAAAGCTTGACGTTTTGGGCCTAGAAATTTGTTTCCACCAGTCATCTTTGAGTTCGGGTAAGTACTACTGGGATCATGCTGATATTTGGGAAGCTTGAGTCATTTGGTCCTGCTATGAAAGACCAGGCCAAGTTTGTGGAAAGAATGGGATACTTTTTCCCAGGAAAATACCTTGAGGCAGATGAAAACCAACACTAATTCTGCGGCAATTTTTGGACCTGTAGCTTTCTAGGTTATGAGGCATCTAAAATTTCCTAAGGCACTGGACACTAAAACCCTACAAGTGTTGGTGTATTTAGATAAGGAATATTACCAACCGAAGCCTTGACAAAGAACGAGAACCCTGAGATCAGAATTGAAGGACTGAGATCAGAGGTGGTAGTCCGTGACCTCGACCAAAGAGGGTTGGGAACCTGGGAACCTGAAAAAGGAGGCAGGGTTCTACCCAAAGAGGAACCTAGGACCAGAGACTAACAAATGCGGTGGGGTGCAGAGAATCTCTAGAGTGCAGGAGCAGGTCATTCGGCCCATCAAGTCCCGACCGACAACCCCCCCCACATCCCTGTCAACCTGCACTTCTCGGAGCGAATGCACTGAATGTGCAGATCTTTGGACTATGTTTGCAAGGACATGAGGATCCGCCACCTTTTTAACACCTCCTCGATTCCTGATTGAGCAGGACACCACA
>JAHRHZ010000008.1:15781243-15794104 GCA_024137785.1 Ginglymostoma cirratum | reverse complement strand
TTCCTGCTCCTACGATGCTGCTTGGCCTGCTGTGTTCATCCAGCTCCACACCTTGTTATCTCGGACTCTCCAGCATCTGCAGTACCTATTATCTCTGATATAATTTGACAGGTAACTGGACACTACCCAGAATAAAGGGGGGTAATGTCAATGCTCATCTTATTCTGGATAACAATAAAGTAAATATTAAAAATAACGTAAAATACAAACTCAAAAGGTGTCAACAGTTTCAAAAGAGGGGCAAGTAAAAAAAAACCTGCCAAGAAAGAAAAGCCTTGACATGCTCAACTTTACATCACAGTAAGTGCTCACAGCAGGCTAACAAGCCTGAATAGCACCATCTTAGCTTCTTGGGTGACACAGTAAAACATAAGTATTTGAGTACTTTCCCAAGGCTACACAGAAATGAGGACCACTCCCTGTTTAAGTGCAGAAGTGACTGTCTCTATGAACTGATCAATATTTCAAAACACCCAGCTGCTGAGGTTGAAGCTAGCAATTTGAAACAAGAGGATCACAAAAGAACCAAAACCTCTACAGCAGTGTGCATGCCTTGCCAAAAGGAACTAACGACAGCATAAGGCCATTGATTTTTTTTTCCATTCATGGAGCATCACCAGTCAGACGTGTATTTGTTTCCCATCCCTAACTGTCCTTAAACTTGAATCTATTTCAGAGAACAGTTAACAATCAAAAGAAATAAGAAATAAGAACAAAAGCAGGCTGTTGAAGCCCTTAAGCCTGCCCTACTCATTTTTCTATGAAGTTATTCTATCACAGAATGTGGGCATAAGCTGGCTAGGCCAGCAATTATTGCCCATCACCGAATGTCTTTGGGAAGATGGTGAATGAGTCATTGTCTTAAATCGCTGTAGTCCACATGGTGTAGTTGTACACACAATGCTGTTAGGAAGGGAGTACTAGCATTCAGTGATCCAGTGACAGTGAAGGAATGGCAATATAGTTCCAAGTCAGAACGGTGTACTGCTTGGAGGAGACCTTGCAGGTGGTAGCAACGCCATGAGTCAGTTCCCATGACCTTTCAGGTGACAGGAATCACAGGGTCAGAAGGTGTTGTTGAAGGGGCCTTGGTAAGTTGCTAAAGTGCACCCTGTCATTGCTACATTCTGTTGCCACTGAATCAGCGGCGAAAGGAGTCAACGAAGCTGGTGGATGAAGTGGCAGTCAAACAGGTTGCTTTGTGCTGGATGGTGCTGAGCTTCTTGACACATACAGGACAAGATACAAACACCGCATCTGGTCTCAAAGTAGCTCATGCGTTAACTGACAAAAAATTAGAACTGGTTATCCTTGAAAACATGTTGGGAACATTCTCTACCTTTGCCAAATTGTGTTCCATTGGACACTAACCAATTCATGATTCTCACATTCCCTGATCCAATTGCTCGCCTCCTCCCTTCAAAGGTTTCAACATGTGGTGTCAAACAATCACTGCTCCTTTGGTTTAAGATATGAGAGAGATTTTACATGCTTATTACCTAGTAAGCTAGTTTCAGATTTATTACAGGAAACAGGAAATAAAATAACTCAGATACGCAGAATCATAGAGTTATACAGAACGGAAACAGACCCATCAGTCCAACTTATCCACGCCTACCAGATGTCCTAAACTGATCTGGTTCCATTTGCCAGCATTTGGTCCATATCCCTTTCTTTCCATGTATCCATCCAGATGCCTTTTAAATGTTGTAACTGTACCAGTCTCCTCCACTTCCTCTGGCAGCTCGTCATATACATTCACCATCCTTTATATGAAGTCGTCGCTCCTCAGGACCCTTTTAAATCTCTCCTCTCTCTTCTTAAACTTATGACCGCTAGTTACAGACTCCCCTACCCTGGGGAAAAGACCTTGGCTATTCATTCTACCCATACCTATCACCACTTTATAAGCCTCTATAAGGTCACTCCTCAACTTCTGAAGCTCCAGGGAAAAAAAACCCAGCCTATTCAGCGTCTCACTGTAGCTCAAACCCTCCAACCCTGGCAACATCCTTGTAAATCTTCTCGGAATACTTTCAAGTTTAACAACATCTTGGATATAGCAGGGGAGTGAGTACTGAACACAATATTCCAAAAGTGGCCTCACCCATGTCTTGCACAACTGCAACATGATACTCAATGCAATGACTAATAAAGGTAAGCATGCCAAACATCATCTTCACCACCCTGTCTACCTGTGACTCCACTTTCAGATTTTACAGGAACTATTCACCTGCACCCCCAGGTCTCTTTGTTAGGCAATACTCCCCAGGGGCCTACCATTAACTGTATCAATCCTGTCCTGACTTGCCTTACTAATATGCAACATCACACATGGAACTAAATTAAACTCCATCTGCCACTACCCAGCCCATCTGATCAAGGTCCCTTGTTCACTGAGGTGACGTTCTTCACTGTCGACTACACTAATTTTGGTGTCATCTGCAAACTTAGTAACCATACCTCTTATATTCACATCCAAATCATTTATCTAGATGACAAAACACCATCCTTGCAGCATACTGCTGGTCACAGGCCTCCAGTCCAAAATGCAAACCTCCACCACCACCCTTTGTCTCCTACCTTCAAGCCAATTTTGTATCCAACAGGCTAGCGCCCTCTGGATTCCACGTGAACTAACCTTGTTAACCAGTGTACTATGCGGAACCTTGTTCAGCATCTTCATCAGTTCTTACAGACAACAAGCATTGCTCTGCTTTCTTCAATCTTCTTTGTCACCTCTTCAAATAACTCTATCAAGGTACTGAGACATGATTTCCCACACAAAGCCATGTTGACTATACCTAATCAGTCCCTGCCTTTCCAAATGCATGTAAATTCTGTCCCTCAGAATCCCTTCCAACAACTTACCCACCATTGATATCAGGCTCAGCAGTTTATAGTCTCCTGGCTTTCCAACCATCCCTTTATCTGCAAATAGCCTCTCACAATCGACTTTTGAAAGTTCGTGCCTAATACCGTCAAAATTGGTCTTACTCCAATTTAAAACTTTAACTTTCAGATCAGGTCTATTCTCCTCCATAACTATTTCAAAACAAATAGACTTACGATCACTGGTCCCAAAGTGCTCACCCACTGTCACTTCAGACACTTGCTCTGCTTTATTTCCTAAGAGACGGTCAAGTTTTGCTCCTTCTCTGGTAGGTATATCCACATATTGAATAAGGAAATTTTCTTGTCCACACTTAAATTCCTCTCCATCAAAGCCTTTAACACTACAGCAGTCTCAGTCTATGTTTGGAAAGTTAAAATCCCCTACCATTACAAGCCTTTTATTCTTATAGATCTCTGAGAATCTCCATGCAAATTTGCTTCTCAATTTCCTGCTGACTGTTGGGGGGCCTATAGTACAATAAGGTGATCATCCTTTTCTTATTTCTCAGTTCAACCTATATAACTTCACTGGATGTTCTCCCAGGAATATCCTCTGTAAATACAGCCATAACGTTATCCTTAACCAAAAATGCCCCTACCCCGCCTCTCTTGCCCCTCTTTCTATCCTTCCTATAGCAGCATCTAAACCTTGGAACATTAAGCTACCAGTCCTGCCCCTCCCTGAGCCACATTTCTGTTATAGCTATGATATCCTAGTCCCAATCATGTCGCGTTCACTTGCCTTACTTGTCAGGCCTCTAGCTCTGAAATAAAAGCAATTTAATTTATCGAACCTACCTCATTCTCTGCCTTGCTCTTACCTGCCTTGATTGTTTGACTTGCTCCTCTTCTCAACTGTACCAGTCTCAGACTCATCTCCATTTTCACTCAGTCTTGGTGCCCCCTCCCCCACCTCTGCTTCTTATTAGTTTAAAGCCTCCCCAGCAGCACTAGCAAATCTCCCCAGCAGGATACTGGTCCCCTTCCAATTCAGGTGCAACCCGTCTTTATTCAGGTCACTTCTACCCAAAAGAGGTCCCAATGATCCAAAAATGTGAATCCCTGACCCCTGCGCCAGCTCCACAGCCACATGTTCATCTGTCCTATCCTCCTATTCCTACTCTCATTAGCATGTGGAACTGGAAGTAATCCAGACATTACTACCCTTGAGTACCTACTTTTTAGCTTGCTGTTTAATTTCCTATATTCTCTCCTCACAGCCTCATTCTTTTCTCTTCCTATGTTGTTGGTACTGATGTGTACAGCAAACTCCTGTTGGTCCCTCTCTACTTTGAGAATATTCTGCTTTGTCTCTGAGACATCCTTGACCCTGGCACCAGGGAGGCAGCACGGCATTCTGATGTCTTGCTGTCAGCCACAAAAACACCTACCTATGCACCTGACTAGAGTCACCTATCGTAATCGATTCTTGGAACCTGACATATCCCTCATTACATTAGAACCAGTCTCAGTACCAGAAATCTGGCTAACATTCCCGAGGGGCCATCACCTCCCACAGTGTCCAAAATAGCATGCTTGTTTGAGATGAGATAGCCGCACGAGACTCCTGCACTTCTTACCTTTCCAGCAGTAATCAATCTACCTGTATTGTGGTTTGTCTATCTTCCTGAAACTGCCATCCATCACACCTGCTCCCGCTTCTGTAAATTCCTCATTGCCTCTAACTGCTGCTCCAACTGATACATGCAATCCATTAGGATTCTCATCCAAACACACTTCCTGCAGACATCGGGCAGCAGTGGCTCAATGGTTAGCACTACGGCTTCATAGCACCAGTGACCCAGGTCAATTCCTCGGCTGACTGTGTGGAGTTTACACATTCTCCCCGTATCTGCGTGGGTTTCCTCTAGGTGCTCCGGTTTCCTCCTACAATCCAAAGATGTGCAGGTTCGGTCGATTGGCCATGCTAAATTACCCATAGTGCCCAGGGATGTGCAGACTAGGTGGATTAGCTACAGGAAATGCAGGGTTATGAGAATAGGGTAGGGGAAAGATTCTGGATGGGATGTACTTCAGAGGGTCGGTATGGACTTGATGGGCCAAAAGGCCTGCTTCCACACTGTAGGGATTCCAAGATAATCTCCAGGAACACTGAAATTCTCCCTGATCTCTCACATCTGCCAAGTACAGCACATCACTCTACCAAAAGCTATCCTTGCCTCTTAAGAAATCTGCAGGCCCAGAGTATACTCAAAGAACAAACACAACACACTTCCCCAAAGTGCACCGTTAGCACAGTACTACTACTCAAAAGTACTGCTCTAAGATAACTTAATACCTATCTTTTATATTAAAAATTTAAATCAAGAAGCAGATCTCAGTAAAACATTAAAAAAACCCTCGCCCCACTCACTATCATGGATTTACAAATAAAAATATTATCATGTATAACCTTTATAAATCTGAAAATCAGACACTTAACTGATCAGGCTCTGAAATCATAACTTCTCACTACCAGCTGCAGTGTGCAGTATTGATAAACAGAATTCCCAATTGCACTGTTTGTTTTTCTCTGACCGATCTCGGGTACCTTTCACAACTTCAGGATGGCCCAAAGTGCTAATATGACGAATGATATTATTTTCAAGTGTAGTCGAAACTGCGATGTAGGAAATGCGGCAGGCAGGTGGTGCACAGCCAGGTTTTACAAACAACGTGATAATAATTGGATTATCCATTCATTTTAAGTGTGGAATGGTAGATACATATTGCCAGGGTAGTGCAGAACTCCTCTGCTCTTCTTCCAAACAGTGTTATGGAATCTTTTACATCTATCTGATGGGGTGGATGAGGACTCAGTTTAACATCTCATTCAAAAGATGGTATCACCGCTATAGAGGCATAGGGATGAACAGCACAGGAACAGACCCTTCAGTCCAACTTGTCCATGCTGACCAGATACTCTAATAAATCTAGTCCCATTTGCCAGCACTTGACCCACATCCCTCTAAACATTTCCTACTCATATACCCATCCAGATGCCTTTAAATGTTGTAATTGTACCAGCCTCCACCACTTCCTCTGGCAGCTCATTCCATACACACACCATCCCCTTGGTGAAAAAGTTGCCCCTTAGGTCCCTTTTAAATCTTTACCCTCTCACCTTAAACTTATACCCTGTAGTGTTTGACTCTCCCACCCCAGGGAAAAGACCTTGTCTATTTATCCTATCCATTCCCCTCATGATTTTATAAAGCTCTATAATATCACCCTCAATCCAAATGCTCCAGGGAAAATAGTTCCAGCCTATTCAGCCTCTTTCTATAGCTTAAACCTTCCAAACCTGGCAACATTCTCATAAATCTTTTCTGACCACTTTCAAGTTTCACAATGTCCTTTCTACAGCAGGGAGGCCAAAATTGCACACAGTATTCCAAAAGTGGCCTAACCAATGTCCTGTACGGCTGCAACATGACCCCCCAAACTCAATGCACTATCCAATAAAGGCAAGCGTACCAAATGCTTTCTTCACGATCCTATCTACCTGCAACTCCACTTTCAAGGAACTATGAACTTGCACTCCGAGGTCTCTTTGTTCAGCAACACTCCCCAGGACCTTATTGTTAAGAGTATAAGCCCCGCCCTGATTTGACTTTCTAAAATGCAGCACCTCACATTTATCTAAATTAAACTCCATCTGCCACTCCTCAGCCCACTGGCCCATCTGATCAAGATTCCATTGTACTTCAGGTGAAAAAGGAGCAGCACTCTGAAAGCTTGGGATTTCAAATAAACCTGTTGTACCAGAATCGGATGTCAGCTAAATAACCCGATAGTAATGCAAATCAAGCACTCATTTTGCAAACATCAGGACAATTTGACAGAAATACCAAAACAAAGGGAAAAGAACATTTACACAATATGAAGGGAGAATCCTGGCTAGTTAGCTGGTAAGGCGTTGCCATGAAGAACACCAATTAATGATGACTGCCAACCTTCGTGTAAATGTTAAACCAAGTAGATTGACACCGATCAGTAAAAGCATTCCCCTGAGATATGAAGCATAAAATGGCTGTCCTGTGTTTTCTTATGTTGAAATGGGGGCAGAGTGTGTATACACATTGCCTAACTAAAACTATGTTCTTTCCCCACTGTCTGCAAAGATCAGTTAATACTACAACACAGCAGAATTTCACCTTGGTGTTAATGTAGTTCAGAACATTCACTCTCCAAGCACAACTCACAGTTCATATATATTCATGAATTCTACAATTCAACGCTTTTCACAGGTGAAATGACTAGTTTTAAAATTCCACAGGTACACAGCCAGTCTTAATTGTCAACCTTCTAACAGAACTGAAAGAAACTGGTGCACCAGGTGGCATTTTGTTTAAGGTATTCTCAGAAGGTGGGCAACGCCAACAAGACAAGCATTCGCAGCCCGTGAGGTGGTCATGATGAGCCACCGTCTAGAACCATGGCAAACCAGGTGGTGAAAATGTTTCCATGTTGCCATCAGGTTGTTCGAGAACATTGGCTCGGAGACAATGAAGAAATGGTTAATACATGTCTAAGTCAGGATGGTATCCAACTTAGAGGTGGTGTACCAATGCATCTGTTACCTTTGCACTCTAGGCAGTGAGGGATGACCATTTGGGAGGGTCACTGGTGACATCTTGGTGAGTTGCCACAGTCTATCCATAATGTACATGACTAAAAGAATGGGATTCACTGGGAATTTTATCTTAAAACTGAAGATCTGGAATAGTTTTTTTTAAATTCAGGGTTTTAAACTTTCGATTAAGAATTTCACGAACAACTGAAGAATTCTGAGGTGCCAAACAATCTAGATGCTCTAGTGTAGGAGTGAAGAAAAAAGCATGCATCTCTAGCAAATGATTAAGGCAGCTAATGGAATGCTATCCTTTATTACGAACTGAATTGAACACAAAAGTAAGTATGTTATGCTTCAGTTACACAGAGAACTAGTAGGATCACGTCTCAAATACTGTGTGCAATTTTGGTCTCCATTTTTAAGGGAGGATGTTCGTGCATTGGAGGTGGTTCTGTCGAGCTTCACTAGATTATAAGGAAAGATTGGACATGCTGGGCTTGCTCTCACTAGAGTTTCGATGAGCAAGGGACATTCTGATTGAAGTTTTGATGTTTATTGAAGATCCTTATCTGGAAATCAGTGGAGATACTACAACTGTTCTTAGTACCCTCAAACCAAAGAGAATCGCTGTCACCCATGGTTCTTGGTCTCAATCATTTAAAGGTATCCTTGTTGGAAGGTAGATGAATAAGATTGGAGTTGGCTGTGAAGACCTGCTCAATTGGATAAACTGCCAAGATTCTCAGTCCGTGCTAACAGCTCAAAAAAATGATCAGGTCCACAATGGCTGTAAAACACTGCAAGTCACAATTTTCAAAAGGGCATTAAAACTTTTGATCACTAACGCCGAAGGCTGACTCGAGTCATACACTCCTATAAAAGTGCACCTACGCATGTGCAGAAACACGTGGGCAAAATTTTTAGAAGTCTGTACCCGTGAGCCCTGGATTCTTCTTGCTCATAGTGTGGTCCTTTGTGAATTTCACTCTCTGGTGAGCCTCGACACAGGCATCGCACAGCCATTCAGCACACTCGACACAAAAGCTGGAGGACACAGCGTTATCTTCACAGCTGGTACACACCTTGGGAAAGAAAGGGAAACAATGGGGCAAAAGTCAGTTCACAGCAGGACAACTTACTATACTGGCAAAGCTCCTTAATCTCACTAAAGAATAGCTTTTTGAAAACTGGCCTTTCAATTTTCAGAGATAATAGGAACTGCAGATGCTGGAGAATCTGAGATAACAAGGTGTGGAGCTGGATGAACACAGCAGGCCAAGCAGCATCAGAGGAGCAGGAAAGCTTGACGTTTCGGGCCTAGACCCTTCATCAGAAATGGGGGAGAGGAAGAGGGTTCTGAAATAAATAGGGAGAGAGGGGGAGGCCGATAGAAGATGGATAGAGGAGAGGATAGGTGGAGACGAGACAGACAAGTCAAACAGGCGGGATGGAGCCAGTAAAGGTTTCAGAGTTGTGATATACTTAGAAGACTGAATGCTTTGGCAAATGATCACGCTATT
Organism: Ginglymostoma cirratum; assembly: GCA_024137785.1. Taxonomy (NCBI): domain Eukaryota; kingdom Metazoa; phylum Chordata; class Chondrichthyes; order Orectolobiformes; family Ginglymostomatidae; genus Ginglymostoma; species Ginglymostoma cirratum. The sequence continues at coordinate 15,785,113 of JAHRHZ010000008.1, read as the reverse complement.
ACATGCTTTATAAAACAGCCAGAATATCTATAGTTATTTTAATGAAAAGAACAATCTCTACAACAGAAGTATTTGTGACAAAGATACTGCCTACTTATTATTTTTCTTGGAGGATTTTAGTTGTGAATCAAGAAAAATTGATTCAATAGCTGGAGTGGTTTCTTTAAAAAATGCCATTGAAAATCCACTGTGGCTATTGAAGATTGAAGGCGATCTCCAATTTACGAATACCAACTTAGAAAAAAGATCCTCGATTGTTAATTTTAAAGATCCAACATGCAAACATTTTCTTGTATTTATGGGCAACTAATTTATGTGGTACGGCACTGTACTGTGTTAACTCATGTACAACTACACTTACGAATGTAGTCAAGACAGAACCTACTCATAATCCAGGGATTGCCGGTATTTTTAAAATGTCTTCATTGAAATCACATGACTGATGATAATTGTTTGTTGTACTATACAGCGTGCTGGGGCTGTTTTTGAACAGTCACTGATTTGGAGATATTCTTGTTTTTATCAGTTGGAACACACTCTAAGAACAAGCCACCCAGCTGATTTCTCCCATTTCTAAAAATAAAACCTCATCGCTGGACCCAGGTGAAAATTATTTACTCTCTCAAAAGATGATTGAAGGAATCTCTGAAGCTTGTATTTCCTCAGCAACCTGCATCTGCGAGATTTCAGAGACAACCGTGGACGATTGGTAAGGTCACAAGTATTAGAACACACTATGTCAGGGCTTCCCAAATCGTGGATCACCAATCCCTTTGGGACCAGCAAAGTGAATTTTGGGACAGCGACGACTGCTGTGTAGTTTCAAGTGTTAACAGCTATGTGGTACTTTTAAATCATGAGTGTTTTATTTTAAACACAGAGTGTGACCTACTGCCCCATCCTGCAGGCCCAAATTCTGTCCTGAAAATCCTAATAGGAAGGTTGGCTGCTTTCTAAAATGTAGACTAAACTGCTTCCTCCCACACCTGCTGCTCTCACAGGTTTCTGACCCACTACCACACAGATATCCTGCTCATTCCCACAGGAGTGAAGCCCCTCACAGGACTACCCCATCCCATCACAATTCTGCAACTGTAGCAACTTGCCAGCATCAAAACAATGTCACATGGCAAAAAGTTTAGGAAGCACCGTTTTACGCACTATGCTGTCAACTTCAAGAATAAACTATCTGCCAAAGGTTTTTTTTTGGAAACAGAAAGTTCAAGCTGATTTATTTGCAGAGATTATTCTCGCTTTTCCCAAAGAATGTCTATGTGCATGTTTTCCCTTGAGGTCAATTACAGCAATCTACATTTACACTTCCATATTACTGGCCTGTATGTAAGCCAATTATTGCATCTTCATCCAGGAAATTTCAATAGTAAACCAATTACTGTATTTAAGTAAGTTGTTTGATGCAATCTTCTTGTTTAGAATCTGATACAAGCAAGGAATAAGTATTTTTGTTCAGTTTAGTGACCAGCAGTATACTGGGACTAGAGTGACAGCACACTTCTCCTGCCTCAGATGTAACACACAGCAGGTGATGAATGCTTCCTTCAGAATTCTGATGAAGCTCAGTCTCAGCTCAAGGAACAGCATCTCATCATTTGATAAGACACTTTACAGCCTTTTGAATAAACAGTATGATGGAAGATGTGAGAGTTGCACTGGACAGTTTGGACTTTAGACAAGTGCCTGTATGAGTTTCCTCTATTTGAGTGGAAAGGATTAATTATTAACTAGGTCAGTCTTTACAGAACCATGACTTCAAACCAGTTTGTGTCAGACAGCAGGTGACCAAAAGGTGTCCTGCAATGTCAGTGGATTTTTGTTTAAATTGTAGGGTTTAATGACAGGAGAAGGAAATTACATGAGAATCTATTAACTTGGCCAAAGTTAGAAGTAATGTTTTTGAATTGTTAAAAGCTGAGTTTAGTTCAAAGGAGACCTGTGTAAGAACAGTTTCCCCTAGAAAAAGGTATTTAATCAGAGCAGGCAAAGGAATAAACTGTCTCGGGGTAAGGGTTTCAGTTTGTGACAGCTTCCAGACCAGGATTTGGAACACTGCAGATTACTAAAGGACCTAGGAAATCTGAGCACTCAGCTGACTGGTTGTGGGGGAAGGCTTCACAGGACTGAATTGAATTGCAGTTAAATCAATATACAAATTTGATAAAGACAGAAAACACATCTGGATTTTGGTTCACTGTGGTTTTTGGAAGTAAATGGGATTTACTTTTGCCAGGTGTTCAAAATCTTCCAAACAATGATACATTTAGATAGCTGAGGGTTCTTGTTGTGCAGTGGTAGTGCCACCACCTCTGAGCCAGGAAGCCCACATTCAAGTCCCAACCACTCCAGAGATGTGCAATAATACCTCTGAACAGGTTGACCAGAAAATATCGACATTTAGATAGTTACAGAGCTCTTATGGCACAGCTAAACTACTGGCACTGCTCAATTTAACTGGAATGACCAATTTAATGCGGAGGCTCATGTTCCTGAAAAAAGTATAAAAATCTTTGAAGGCAGGGACTGATCTCTGCCTGAATATCGAAATAACAGAAGGCACCTTGTTTTCAATGCAGACTTAAAAAGTAGCTGCATTTATGTAGCACCTTTCACAACCTCAGGACATTCTGCAGCCGTGGAAGTACCTAAGACCATAAGACATAGGAGTGGAAGTAAGGCCATTCGGCCCATCGAGTCCACTCTGCCATTTAATCATGGCTATAACCAAGCACAATAATACAATTGTGAGCTATCATTCATCTTTCCCAATTCAAAGATGAAAATATCGACCAACGATACTTGAGCACAGGGAGTACAAGGTAACAAGCTAGATTTTCTTCCATTAATTCCTTCTTTGATATTGCTTTGGCTCAATATTAAGACATTGGTGCCCAAAGCTTGATGCCTGTTGATAGATAAATTGTTGCCAGTCAACAATGTTGCCAAATGACAGCATTCTTCTCACTGTCATGAAAGGCAATGCTACCACATTTGAAGGAGAGCTTCATTTTGTGTGTGTGTGTGTCGTGCTGATGCAGATACTATATCCAGTCCACTGAAGTTGGTTTCATAGGAATGTTCTCTCAGCTGGCTTCAAGAACGTACAAGTGATTGTTCAAAGGCCCTCCCATTGATCCTGGAGGATATGATAGAGGAACTGCCAATGGAATTTCTCTCACACTTGCTTCACACAGATACACAATCCAACTCTCCCTGCAGTATAGGAGCATGAAGACAACCATCAGATTAGGACTTGTGGCAATCTTTTTGTTATTAAATACTCTAACATAGTTTGTAAAAGCTGGAGCTAATGCAGCTGGATCAACCAGACAATGGTAGCCTTTTGACAGGCGCAATTGTGAAGGCATGAAAACTGCTCAACAGATTCCAGAGACCCTCCTTCCATACACAAGGGAAGTGGAATGTTTAGATGAACCAGTTTCATTTTGACAAAATTCAAATACAGGCTGGGCTTCTCGAATGCAGAATTAAAGCTGTCAAAGGTGTTTGGAAATCAGGTGCAGTATGGGAAAGGCACAACAGTGATCCACGAATTACGATTCATGCATATCTTTGATGGTTAATTTAGCATTTACATGGAGGGACCAAGGTTAGACTTTTCTAACTCAACAGCATTTAACACTTATATCGGAGTGTAGTCACTCGTCTAATGCAGAAAAGATGTCAATTTGAGCACAGTCATTTCCTACAAAAAGCAATGCGATCAACACAGTTTGAGTGAGATAACAAGGTGTAGAGCTGGATGAATACAGCAGGCCAAGCAGCATCAGAGGAGCAGGAAAGCTGACGTTTTGGGCCTAGACCCTTCTTCAGAAAATGAAGAGGGGTCTATGC
>JAHRHZ010000008.1:15720823-15771032 GCA_024137785.1 Ginglymostoma cirratum | reverse complement strand
ACCCGAAGGCTGCAGGAACAGCAAATCATATTCAGCCTGGGAACCCTCCAGCCCAATGGTATCAATGTGGATTTCACAAGCTTCAAAATCTCCCCTCCCCCAACCGCATCCCAAAACCAGCCCAGCTCATCTCCACCTCCCTAACCTGTTTTTCCTCTCACCTCAAGCCACACCCCCATCTCCTATCTACTAACATCATCCCGCCCCCTTGACCTGTCCGTCCTCCCTGGACTGACCTATCTCCTCCCTACCCCCCCACCTACACTCACCTTTACTGGCTCCATCCCCGCCTCTTCGACTTGTCTGCCTCCCCTCCACCTATCCTCTCCTCTATCCATCCTCTATCCGCCTCCCCCTCTCTCCCTATTTATTTCAGAACCCTCTTCCCCCTCTCCCATTTCTGATAAAGGGGCTAGGCCCGAAACGTCAAGCTTTCCTTCTCCTCTGATGCTGCTTGGCCTGCTGTGTTCATCCAGCCCCACACCTTGTTATCTCTAAAACCAAAACAAAACCCAGCTTTAAGCTCCTACATTTCTAAGGTCCTATTTTCCAGTTGACCCAAAGAACATTGAAGCAGTTGTTTTTAAGTGACGTTTTATTCTATTTATGAGTGAAATCTTGTTAACTCAAAAGGCTAAGAAAGTAAGTTAAAATACTCTAGCTGTTAAAATGCTGACTCTTTGTGGAGGCACTGCATGTTGGATACTATTTGCCAAATATTGTGAAAGATTCTATACAAGGAGCTAACTGAAGATAACAACCATTGAATATAATGAATATAAATAAAGATAATCATTCATTTAGGGACAATGTTACTCTATGAAAAGTGCTGGCTTGAAACTAACATTAGAGAGAAAAGAATCTCTAAAATGAAATGGATGGGTGCATTAATCAACTGTTTCACAAAAAATTGTTTGTTCAAGGAAATTGTTAGGACTCATAGCAGAGGGCAATCTCGCAATGATATGCTTTGCACAAACTATGGAAGTGCTTTTAAAATGTGATTATTTTGGTGGTGCAAATTAACGATTCCATTTAACAGGAAAGGGAATCGATTGATTGTATGCTGTTGTGTTCAATCAAATATGGATGGTGAGCCTTTAGTGGGGTTTCACTTGAAAACATATAAAACACTTATAGCGTGACTGAGTTATGTGGTATGTGTTTGTAATGGTTCACTCTGCAAGAAATTGTAAGACCGAGTGAAGATGAGCTCAACTAGCTTTCAAGAGTGGAACAACTGATATCAGATGAAGTAGTCTGCAGATCCTGATTTTCTCTCCTTTTCTTGAATAGCAGTTCTATAATTATTTCACTTCTAATCCACTTGGACTGTTCTAAAATCCACTGACTTTTCGAAAATCATAACCAGTGCTTTCAATATCTACCACTGAGGCAGGTATAAAGCTAGCCAGGTAAAACTTTCTTTCTGTACTGTCCATGAGTCAGTTGCAGGGACTCATCAAGACAAAAAGCTGCAGGATTGCAAAGAAATTTTAGATTCTACTACTTGTTTTCTTCCACAGGATGCTTATTTAGCTCAATTTCAGTTTGCACCAGAAGTAACAGCAACCGTGCTACTTAGATAATGCAAGCCAGAAAGTTGTAGAAGAAAGAACTGTGTGTTATAGGCTAACAGAAACTGCCTTTGGAAGTTTTCATAAAGTTGTATACTTTACCTGGCTAACTTTCCTGTTCGAGCTGTTGTCCAATTCGCCAGTGTCCCTCAGAAAGTAATTCTCGATGATGTCCTTTATGTAACATTGCTGCCTGCATACTGGGCAGCAAATGAGCCCTGAGGAAGAAAGACACATAATTCAGCACTTTTTAAAAACAGGCTTGCATAATACAATAGTTTAAAAATGAACTCTTTCCTATTCATTTTTGATCAGCATCACAAGGCCATGTGCTATGGTCAAAGAAACAGATAGCTCAACTGAGGCTTTACATAGATGTATTGAAACATATTGAAAGCTTTGATACAAGTGAGTTCAATTTAAAACTTTCCCAGCAGTAAAGAGATTAATTTGTCAAGGAGTCAAACTACTGGCATGAAACATCAGAGTCCCAAGCATTTTTCACCTGCTCCTGAAAAGTCTGTAGGGCTCCCAAAAATGGTAGTATTTTTGGATAGAATTAATATATCTTATTACTTTCCACACAGATGCCAAATCCATGTCCAAAAATAAACCGCTAACGAAGTCTCAAGTTAAAATTACAGTAGGCAGTCTTTAATTTTTTTGCGCCTTGTCTTAAAATGGGATTATGCAATTAGAGTTATTCTGTGTTAGCAAAGATTTCAGTTTTATTCATAGATTTTGCACACCAGCCTACAAACTTAATGTTCTACCCATGCTCCCAGCTGCCCCAAACTCTTCATACATCAGTATCTGGCACGAGCTAGATGACTAATTGTACAAAGATTTCCAATGCAGGTGATCAAAGGTGCTCCTTCGTTGGGGAGGTTCTATGATTCCTTAAGATCAGGAATACTTGGGGACTGCATGTAGAAATCTGCATTCATATTGCCACTGACATAGGCTATCAGTGTATCAAAGATGATCTCAGATTCGTGCATTTCTATTCCAAATACTAGATAAGTATAGGAACCTAGGACTTAGAAGTAGGAAAGGCCTTTTCACCCTTCAAACCTGCTCCACTATTTGAAAGGTCACAGCTGACCTGATTATGATACCAGCTTCAATTTCCTGTCTGCACACCAAAGCCTTTAACTGTCTCCACTTTCAAAAATTTTATTCAACTTAGCCTTGAATAAAATTAAAGATTAACCTCCACTACCTTCTGTGGAACAGAACATTACATTCTAACAGCCCTCAGGGAAAAAAACGTGTCTTAAAAGGGATAACAAGGTGTAGTGCTGGATGAACACAGCAGGCCAAGCAGCATCAGAGGAGCAGGAAAGCTAACGTTTCAGGTCTCGACCCTTCTTCAGAAATGGAGGAGGAGAAGGGGAAGGGTTTCTGAAATAAATCCTGGTACTACAATCAAGCCTACCCCAGCTCAGAGCCTCCCTCTCCCAGACCTGCAAAGGACCTCTCCCTGTTTTTCATTCTTCGCAGGATCCACAACCTGAACTCACGATTCTACTCAACTTTATTGGACACTAAAAACCGCAAGTACACTAAACTTACTGGTGCCTGCCACCCAACACAGGCCTCTTCCACACCCCACATCCCCAACCCTACACAGGACCTTCCCCGCAATGTGCCCTCCGCCATTGGCCATGCGGCCACTTTTGGAGCACCCATGGATTCCACGGACGACGTCATATCCGCCGATGCCTGGTATGCCATGTCCGGTACAGCGAACGCCATTGACACCACTGCTGATGCCGCCGCCTCCGTTTCAGAGGCCAACATCACAGACATCAAGGATGCCGCTGTCGCCGCCTCCACCGCCAACATCCAGGATTTACCGGCTTATACCGCTCCGGCCACCGCCGACATCGACTCTGCCCACTGCCCTCCCTCTACTGACCCCTTCTCCCACCTCCAACACACCCCCTCCTCCTGGACACCACCCCAAGGCCTCCTACCCTCCCTCGACCTCTTCATCTCCAACTGCCGTCGAGACATCAATCGCCTCAACCTCTCTACCGCTCTCACTCACTCCAATCTCTCCCCCGCAGAACGTGCAGCCCTCCGCTCCAATCCCAACCTCACCATAAAACCCGCGGACAAGGGAGGCGCAGTTGTAGTATGGTGCACTGACCTCTACATCGCCAAGGCCAGACACCAGCTCTCTGACACCTCCTCCTACTGCCTCCTAGATCATGACCCCACCCCTGACCACCAAAACATCATCTCCCAAACCATCCACAACCTCCAACCTCATCGTTCCCCAACCCCGCACCACACATTTCTATCTCCTTCCCAAAACCCACAAACCTGACTGCCCTGGTTGACCCATTGTCTCCACCTGCTCCTGCCCCACTGAACTCATCTCCACTTATCTCGACTCCATTTTCTCCCCCTTGGTCCAGGAACTCCCCACCCATGCCCTCCACCTCCTCCAAAACTTCCGATTCCCTGGTCCCCAACACCTCATCTTTACCATGGACGTTCAGTCCCTATACACTTGCATTCCCCATGCAGATGGCCTAAAGGCCCTCCGCTTCTTCCTGTTCCGCAGGCCTAACCAGTCCCCCTCCACTTACACCCTCATCCGCTTAGCTGAACTCGTCCTCACCCTTAACAACTTCTGCTTCAATTTCTCCCACTTCCTACAGACAAAGGGGGTGGCCATGGGTACCCGCATGGGCCCAAGCTATGCCTGCTTCTTTGTAGGACATGTGGAACAATCCCTCTTCCAAAGCTACACTGGTCCTATTCCCCACCTCTTCCTCTGTTACATTGATGACTGTATCAGTGTCGCCTTGTGCTCCCACAAGGAGCTCAAACAGTTCATCCACTTCACTAACACCTTCCATGCCAACCTTAAGTTCACCTGGACCATCTCCGATACCTCTCTCTCCTTCCTGGACCTCTGTTTCCATCTCTGGCAACCACCTGGAAACAGATATCCATGTCAAGCCTACCGATTCCCACAGCTACCTAAGAATACACCTCCTCTCACCCACTTTCCTGCAAAAATGCCATCCTCTATTCCCAATTCCTTTGTTTCGCCGCATGCTTCCGCGATGAGGCATTCCACTCCCGTACATCCCAGATGTCCTCGTTTTTCAAGGACCGCAACTTCCCCTCCACAGTGGTCGAAAATGCCCTCGTCTGTGTCTCTCACATTTCCCGCAACTCATCCCTCACAACCCCTCCCTGCAAATAACAATGAAAACAGAATCCCCCTCGTCCTCAAGTATCACTCCACCAACCTCCAGATCCAACGCATCATCCTCCAACACTTCTGCCATCTGACCCCACTACCGAAGACATTTTTCCCTCCCCACCCGTATCTGCTTTCCGGAGGGACCATTCTCTCCGTGGCTCCCTTGTCGGCTCCACACTCCCCACCAGCGCCACGACCCGTGGCACTTTTCCCTGCAACCACAGGAAGGGCTACACCTGCCCCTACACCTCCCCCCCACCCCCATCCCAGGACCTAAGAAGACCTTCCACATCAAACAGATGTTCACCTGCACATCTGCTAATGTGGTATACTGTATCCGCTGTTCCCGTTGTGGCCTCCTCGACATCGGGGAAACCAAGCAGAGGCCTGGGGACCGCTTTGTGGAACACCTACGCTCGGTTCGCAACAAACAACTGCACCTCCCACTCCTTGGACAAAATGTCCATCCTGGGCCTCCTGCAGTGCCACAACGATGCCACTCGAAGGTTGCAGGAACAGCATCTCATATTTCGCTAAGGAACCCTGCAGCCCAATGGTACCAATGTGGACTTCACAAGCTTTAAAATCTCCCCGCCCCCGACCACATCCCAAAACCAGCCCAGCTCGTCCCCGCCTCCCTCACCTGTCCTCCCACCTATCCACTCCTCCCACCTCAAGGTCCACCCCCATCTCCTACCTACTAGCCTCATCCCGCCTCCTTGACTTCTCCATCCTCCCTGGACTGACCTATCCCCTCCCTAACTCCCCACCTACACTCACCTTTACTGGCTCCAACTCCGCCTCTTTGACTCTCCACCTATCTTCTCCTTTATTCATCTTGTATCCGCCTCCCCCTCTCTCCCTATTTATTTCAGAATCTCCTTCCCCTCCCCCATTTCCGAAGAAGGGTCTAGACACGAAACGTCAGCTTTCCTGCTCCTCTGATGCTGCTTGGCCTGCTGTGTTCATCGAGCTCTACACCTTGTTATCTCAGATTCTCCATCATCGGCAGTTCCTACTATCTCTGTCTTAAAAGGGAGATGTCGTATTATTTTTTAAACTTTGGCCATTAGTTTTAGTCTTCTTCCACAGGAGGAAACATCTTCTAGATCTTATCTAGTACGCTAGAGAATGTTTCAACAAGATCACCTCTTATTCTCATTGAATTGGTTACTGGAAGAAACAACCACATTCTTATGAATAATGCATGAAAAGAGAGACCAGTGGAGGTCAAATAATTGTACCAAAAGCTCTCAACTTCCGGTAGCAGCTCCAACAACTCTTGCTTCACCGGAACATTAATACACCTCTTTAATGCTGAAAGTGGGTTGTCAAGTTAAGCAATAATTAAATCTTGTGATTGAGCGCGTCCTGCAACTCTCTCAAATGCAAACAAACTATTTTCCATGGATGAATTCACTGAAGCCGATCCAAGCTAGATCTGGGGGCATTAATTGTGGTCTATACCGAATGCCCCTTCCTGCAGGAAAATTTGCCCCTCCGGTAGGTTTCACTTCAAGGACGGAAACTACCCCAATTGCACTGTAGTAGTTTTGGCAGAATGTTGTCCGTAAAAGTTGGATTCTGGGTAATTCAAGATGGAGGATGGGAAAAAATTGCGGCTGTAAGATCTGCTCTTTTATTGAGGAATTTTCAGCATTAGACCTGATTTCCTCAAATTCTAGGAGCAGTAATTACTGTTTTATAAGCTGTTGCATTGTTTTCCCCAAAGTTCCAAAACAAAGATCAAAACAACAGCACTTTAAAAAGGAGGAAGAGAGACATGGCCAGTGATTCAAACGGAGAAAGAAATCTACACTGCTGTCTGACCCAGCAGTAACCTGCACCACTGCTGCCTTTGCTGTCTGGTTTCAAGTATCTCTGGATATCGGAGCTGGAGTTCATTCTCAGGAAAATAAACAAACAGCGAAGTTCACAGTTAACCTTCGAGAAACAAGTGTGTGGGGGCTCACAACAGAGGAGCAGCTAAATGGCTTTTTTTTTTAAAAATGTGTAACCTTACTGTTTTACTTTAGTAAATCTACAATAGTGAGTATAGTTTTTTTTATTGTATGTTGTTAATGAGCTGCCAGAGGAAGTGGGGGAGGCTGGTACAATTACAACATTTAAAAGGCAGCTGGATGGGTATATGAATAGGAAGGGTTGAGAGGGATAAGGGCCAAATGCAAGGAAATCTGGTCGGCATGGGCAAGTTAGACCGAAGGGTCTGTTTCCATGCTGTATATCTGACTTTATGACCTGTTTGCCCTACAGTATTCCAATACGTCTACACTTCTGCAGAAATCATCTTATGAAATTGACCATGTGGTAAATTATTTCCTTTGACCAATGGTAATGCTAGATAGCATCACTTTTACATCTCCAAGTTCCAGTCAAAACTGTAGAGAAATTCCAACGATCCAACAAATTCTGTTTCCAACATTAAATAACAAAATTTGCACAACTATAATATGACAAAATTAAAGACTAGAATTATGTATGTTGTGGTTCAATTATCCATGCCCTGTAACAATTCTTCACTTGAAGATTACTTTTGGTCTTTACATGGTTCGCAAAAGCCACAGAACATCAGAACTAACTTGTTGATAATAACCTGGATCAAAGCAGTGCCAAACTTGAGCCTCAAACATTTGTGAAGTGCCTTGGGACATTTTACCACATTAAAGATATTACAGAAATCTCAAAACCCAAACCCTCCTATCATCACTGCAGCTTGCAAATCAGACAGAGCCAGCACTGTGGACTAAAGATGACAGCGACTCTTTCAGGCACGACTTGAAATAGGACAATGGCTAGGCATTTACATAAACTGTATTACACAATCTTCCAGCAAACAACAGGGAAACCGGGATGTTAAAGTTCACTGCAGTATTCTACAACAACTTTTCCTTAAGTTGCAGGAAAGACATGCTGGTTAGTAGGTGTACCAGCTGGCACTTGTTATTTTATTTTATTCAAATTAGCTTAACTGCAGACTGTTTCTCTTCTCCCTACCATGAATAGAGTGGCCAAAGGTTGCCTTAAGTCGGATAACGCAAATTAAATTCTGCAGCATGCACTGAACATTTGAGTCAAGGGACCAGGATAAATGGAAAACAGAAAACTGCTTAGACTGAACCAACACATCTGTTGGCTAATTCTAATACAGACACTGTGCAATTCAAACTTAGCTAAGACAAATGCACTCCTAAAATAATCCATCCACTTCGTACACAACTCCATGTACTCAGTATTGAAGCTAAATGATTATGGAGCATCTAAAATGAATGAGCAGTTAATATAACCAGAGGGCAAATGTAATGTCAACCTTATTCCAAAGGATGCTAGAAATGCAGTTAATACAAAGAGAGAATACAAGGCTTCCAGTATATACACCTAACGCTCACTGTACCATTGGTATCTAAAATATGGAACATACAAAAATTGATGGGCAAACAGACTGTCATTGTTTTATCCAGCAACAGCTGCTGAGTCATGCATTCTTTAAACCACAGAGGGATATTTACACTGAAGTAAAGAAATCCAAAATCTTTTCCGTGTTATTTAAGTGCACATTATCAATTCAAATGTCTCGTGTTCAGTGTTTGGGGCGAGGCAGTGGCAGTGACTTGAAAAAGATATATTTGGGACAGCAGAAAATAGCAAATAGGTGCTTGTGACAAGTCCTATACTTATTGTTGTCAGGTAGGTATTGCTCGTCAACCACCCCACTGACCTTGGAGATAAACCTGGGAGGGTCCAGTCAACAAGTATGTTTAAATAGGTTAGACATGCTCCTTTTCCAGACAAGTTGTCCAATGCAACAACAAGTGTAGCACTTGCTGAATGTTCCTTCCAGAGTGCAGCAAAGTCCCACAAGTAGCAACACAACAATAACTAGGTCATCTGTCGGCTGAGGGATAAATATTGGCCAGAACGTGGAAAGACCGTCCCTGCTCTCCGAAATACCACTCTAGGGCCTTTTACTTCTATTCAACTAGGACTTATGGAATCTTGGTTTCCCATTTTATTGGAACAACAGGTGCATTTCCTTAGATAACACAGTGTGGAGCTGGAGGAACACAGCAGGCCAGACAGCATCAGAGGAGAAGGAAAGCTGACGTTTCAAGTCGGGACCCTTCTTCAGAAATGGGGGAGGGGAAGGGGGCTCTGAAATTAATGGGGGGCGGGGTTGGGCTGAGGAAGGTAGGTGGGATGGCAATAGGCGAGTGCAGGTAGGTAGTAGTGAGGATTAGTCAGTGAGGTGGGAGACAAGACGGACAGGTCAAGGAGGCAGGAATGAGAGGGAGGGTTGGTCTTCGGATGAGGCCTGGGGTGGGGAGAGTTTGAAGCTAGTAAAGTCCACATTGAGACCATTGGGTTGTAGGCTTCCAAGGCCGTATATGAGGTGCTGCTCCTCCAGTTTCCGAGTGGCGTCGTTGTGACACTGGAGGAGGCCCAAGATGGACATGTCGTCCAGGGAGTGGGAAGGGGAGCTGAATTGGTTCGCGACTGGGAGGTGTTGTCGTTTTTCACGAACCGAGCGTGGGTGCTCTACAAAGCGGTCTCCGAGCCTCTGCTTGGTCTCCTCAATGTAGAGGCCGCCACTTCGGGAACAGCGGATACAATAAACCACATCAGCGGACGCGCAGGTGACCATCTGTCCGATGTATCCGCTAATCCGGTCTATTGTATCCACTGTTCCCGATGTGGCCTCCTCTACATTGCGGAGACCAAGAGGAGGCTTGGAGAACGCTTTGTCGAGCACCCATGCTCGGTTCGCAACAAACGACAACACCTCCCAGTCGCGAACCACTTCAACTCCCCCTCCCACTCCCAGGACGACATGTCCATCTTGGGCCTCCTCCAGTGTCACAATGACGTCACTCGGAAACTAGAGGAGCAGCACCTCATATTCCGCCTTGGAAGCCTACAACCCAATGGTCTCAATGTGGACTCTACTAGCTTCAAAATCTCCCCACCCCCAGCCTCATCTCAAGACCAACCCTCCCTCTCATTCCTGCCTCCTTGACGTGTCCGTCTTCTCTCCCACCTATCCGCTCCTCCCACCTCACTGACTAATCCTCACTACTACCTACCTGCACGCACTTATCGCCATCCCACCTACCTTCCTCAGCCCAATCCCACCCCCCATTAATTTCAGAGCTCCCTTCCCCTCCCCCATTTCTGAAGAAGGGTCCTGACCCAAAACGTCAGCTTTCCTGCTCCTCTGATGCTGTCTGGCCTGCTGTGTTCCTCCAGCTCCACACTGTGTTATCTCAGACTCCAGCATCGGCAGTTCTTACTATCCCTGAGGAGCACTTCCTTAATGGGATAACATGCTCAGGTGTCTGGAGTTGTCTATAACAATCTAGTTCAACCTTTTAGGACTTGAGGAAATAAATACACATAACAGAAATGCAAACAGCTTAAACAGAGCGCTTAAAGTATTGGCAAAAATCTGTAGATCGGGTTGTGGATGAGTTTGTTGACTTGGTCACTGAGCTGGCTTCTTTTTGATCAGATGTTTCATCACCATGCTAGGTGACATCATCAGCGGAGCATCCGATGAAGCGACGGTTTTCTACTCCATTTGGAATTTATACTGTCTGGTCCGTTATGGCGAGTAGTCATTTCCAGTTTTGATCTGTAGATTTTATATATGGGGTCCAATTCAATATGTTTGTTGATTGAGGTACAAAGTAACCATAGTAGCCCAAGGCAAACATAGACACGCACAGGAATTCCTAGAGACATGGTTCTCCACCCATACTTCAATCAACAAACATACAAAATTGGACCGCATATATAAACACATTCTGATCAAAAGCAGAATTGACAGTACTTACCATAACGGACCGGACAGTATAAATTCCAAGCGGAGTAGAATAACACCGCTCCATCGGAGGGTCCTCTGATGATGTCACCTAGCATGGTGACAAAACGTCTGAACAAAAACAAGCCTGCTCAGCGAGCAAGCCAACAACCTTAAACAGACTGCCTCTAGATGACTGGGATTAAAAGATAAGTGCATTTAAATATTAAAGTTTTTGCATATATAGGTGTTCATTAATGCTTTTACATCAAAGAGTATGGCTATCAAATTTTCCTGTGCAGCAGACCCCTGATATAGGTCAAGTATCTGCCCACTTTTTAAATTAGAAATTCCAGCTATTCCATGCTGGAACTGTAGAATATTTATCCATACAGGGTGATAAGAGATTCACAGCACAGAAACAAAATTGCAAGTTCTCAAACTGTCAATGGCAATGAGTGTTGCCCCGAGATACAAATCTGATTAAATCTACTGCTACATGCCCATGTGTTTTGCATGAATGGGCTTCCTATTTGGTCTAAGGGATTTACTTGTATATATTTAAGGCTGAGATAGTTGCTTCATCAGTAGGAGAATCAAGGATCATGAGGTAAGGGCAGGCAGGTAGACATGAGGAATGTCAGATTAGCCACGATCCTACTGAGTGGCAGCACAGTATTGGGGAGCCAAACGGCCTATTCCTGTTCCTATATCTTACGCACATATTCAAATGGTTCACATAATTCATAACCAATACATTTTTCAGCAGAACTGGAGTTAAAAGGCAAAGGCTTCATAATTAATTTGATCTGTTGACTGACATTAATCAGAATAATTAACTGATGCGCTATTAATATAGCAAAACAGTGAACACAAAAATTGCTAAACCTTAGTTAATGAAAATTAGTTGGGCTCTCATGTCATTGCTAATGACCAGAAACATTATTCCTGTTACTGTGCCTGCTTTCAGCATCTTTAGCTGCTTCCTCAAACGAATCTGCCTTGATCTTAAAGCAGGAACTGGGGTTGTCCACTCAGTGTGGGTATAGTGCCAGAAGATTGAAGAGAGGCAAACGTCATTCCCTTGTTCAAAAAAGGAATAGGGATAACCCCAGAAATTACAGGCCAGTTAGTCTTACATCAGTGGTGGGCAAATTACTGGAAAGGGCTCTGAGAGATAGGATTTACGATCGCTTGGATAGGCACAGTTTGATTCTTGATAGTCAGCATGGATTTGTGAGGGATAGATCATGCCTCACAAACCTTAGTGAATTCTTTGAAGAGGTGACCAAACACACGGATGAAGGTAGAGCAGCAGATGTGGTATACATGGATTTAAGTAAGGTGTTTGATAAGGTTCCCCATGGTAGGCTCATGCAGGAGGTAAGGCGGCATGGGATAGGGGGAAATGTGGCAGATTGGATTCAGAATTGGCCTTAGAAGTCAAAGGGTGGTAGTGGACGGAAAATATTCAACATGGTGCTCAGTTACGAGTGGAGTACCACAAGGATCTGTTCTGGGTCCTCTTCTATTTGTGGTTTTTGTAAATGATTTGGAAGAAGGAGTGGAAGGGTGGATTAGTAAGTTCGCAGACGATATGAAGGTGGGTCGACTTGTGGACAGTGCGTAGGGCTGTTCGAGGTTACAAAGGGACTTGATAGGATGCAGAGCTGGGCTGAGAAGTGGCAGATGGAGTTTAACCCTGAAAAGTGTGAGGTGATTCATTTTGGAAGGACAAACTTGAAAGCAAAATACAGGGTTAACGGAAAGATACTTGGCAGTGTGGAGGAGCAGATGGACCTTGGGGTTCATGTCCACAGTTCCCTGAAAGCTGCCATCCAGGTGGATAGAGTTGTTAAGAAGGCGTATGGCGTGTTAGCTTTCATTAATAGAGGAACTGAGTTCAAGAGCCGTGAAGTTATGCTCCAGCTATACAAGAGCCTGGTTTGGCCACATCTGGAGTACTGTGTCCAGTTCTGGTCGCCTCATTGCAGGAAAGATGCAGAAGCATTGGAAAAGTTGCAGAGGAAATTTACCAGGATGTTGCCTGGAATGGAGGGAAGATCTTACGAGGAAAGGTTGAGAGCGCTAGGGCTTTTCTCTTTAGAACAATGAAGGATGAGAGGTGACTTGATAGAGGTGTACAAAATGATCAGAGGTACAGATAGAGCAGACAGCCAGAGACTTTTTCCTAGGGTGGAGGTAGCTATTACGAGGGGCATAGTTTTAAAGTGAGTGGAGGTAGATATGGGGAAGACATCAGAGGTAGGTTCTTTACTCAGAGAGTGGCTGGGGCGTGGAGTCGGCCTCATTAAGGGCATTTAAGTGGCTATTAGATAGGCATATGGATGATAGTATACGGTAGGGGTGGAGGTTAGAGAGACCTTAGGATTAGGGTAAGAGTTTGGCACAACATCGTGGGCCGAAGGGCCTGTACTGCTCTATGTTTTATGTTCAACTGCAGTGTTCGGTTCCAATCCTAGCTCCTCAATAAAACAGTATGTTCCAGAAATGCAGCTACATCAAGACAATGTTAAGACATGATTTTTTAAAAAAAAATTTACTTATGGGTTTTAAGCATTTATTGCTAGTCCCTAGTTGCCCTTGAGGTGTACCAGGATTTTGGCCCAGCGACACTGAAGGAATGATGAAATATTTATAAGCCAGGATGGCGAGTGGCTTGCAGGGGGTAGTGTTTCCATGTATCTGCTGGCCTTGTCCTTCAAGGAGTAACTTTCATGCCACACAAGTGCCACCTGACGATATCAGCTAGGTACAAGTCATGGAATATTCTCCACATGCATGAACAAATGCAGCTCTACCTACACTCAAGAAGCTCAACACCATCTGGAACCAATGAATTCACTTGATTGAATGCCATCAACCAATGAAAACATTCTCTGCATCCACCAGTGTATCGGTGCATTGTGCAGACACATCTGTAGGCACATCAGCTACTAGCCATGGTTTTTTAGACAACATCCCTCAAACCTGTGGCCTCTTGGGCTTAGAACAATGTGGACAGCAAGAGCATAGGAGCCCCACCATTTCAGAGTCACACACCTTCTTGACCTGGAAATATAACACTGCTCCTACAATATTGCTGAATCAAAAAAATTTTTCTTTTTTTTTTACACATTCCACAGCAGCACTTTCACTATTGAGACTGCAAGCAATTCAGGAAAGCAGCTTATTAACACCTCAATGAGGACTGGGCTCTTCACCACGGTCATGAAATCTCCCTACACACCCAACCCCAATCAGGATGGCCTAAGGTCTTCCCAATTCTTCCTTGGGAGAGAAGCCTGAGCAATCCTCCATTGCCACCACCCTCCTTTGCCTGGCTCCTTCTCATTTTGAAGTTTCTCCTTTAACTTGTCTCACTTAGCCACATCTTTTAGTTGGCAATGGGTGTGCACATGGATCCCAGTTATGCCTGTTGCTTTGCAACAGAACATTCCCGCTCTGTCCGCAACTCTCTCTCTGGTACATCATTAACAGTGCTGCTTTCAACACTTGATCGGTAACCTTCACACAGACAGGAAGGAGAGATCACTTTCAGAGTGAGAGACAGCCTGAGTGAGCATACAGTTCGGAGGCAGTGAGAGAATTCAGGCAGAGGGGAAGAGGCGCTTTATGCTTGCCTTTTTTTAAAGCTGCTAGTTTGTAAGGTTTCTTTAAAAAAAGGATAAATTGAAGCCAAGATCACAGGCCCAGTACAAAAGAGTGATATTGCAGTTAAACCATACATTCACTGGTTGTTGATAGCTACGAACTTGATTATAGGTTACGTTCAGATTCAGAATAAATAGGGGAAATATTAACAGGCTACGAACTAAGAGAACAGTAAGAATTAAAAAAACAAATTAAGCACTAAGTAATTAAAAAGAGATGCCAGGTCAGACGATGAGTTGTAACTGCATAATATGCAAGCTGTTGGACCTATTGTGATTCATAGCGAACACATCTGCGAGTGTCAGCTCCTTGAGGAACTCCAGCACAGAGGTGATGAACTAGAGGCAGAACTTCAAATACTGCAACCTGCAAGGAGAATGAATGTTACCTGGACAGAGTTTCAGGAGGCAGTCATACCCCTTAGATTAATGACCTCAAAAAGGTGCGTGAAAAATTCTGAAACGGTGGGGTTCCTATGCTCTTGCCGTCCACACTCTTCTGAGCACAAGAGGCCACAGGTTTGAGAGATGTTGTCAAAAAACCTTGGCCTATTGCTGATGTGCCTATACAGGGTGCATTGTGCAGACACAATGTCCCTCAAAATGCAGGGACAGCAGGGTGGGACTACCAGTGAGGTAGGTAGAGGGATCCAATAGGTAGTGCTGAAGGAGTCTCAGCCCTTAAGCATGTCTAACAGGTTTGAGATTATTGCTTTCTGTGTGGATGAGAACAGGGACTGTACAGAGGATGAACAAATTAACCATGGTACTGTGGTACAGGGAGCCATTCCAGAAATGGGAGACAAAAAAATTTAGCCGTAATCAGGATAGTGCAGTCAGAGAAATAGTCTCTTTGGCCAGGTTTGCGAGCGCCAAAGGCTGTGTTGCCTGCCTGGTGCCCCGGTTCAGGATCTCTCATCTCGGCCACAGACGAACTTGGACCTATTTACCATCTATATGTCTCCTCTACTACCATTAGCACTCCCTTTGCCCTGGGCAAGCTCACCATCTGTTCCACTTGCACCACCTCTCTCTGTCTCTCTCACACACACACACCCCCACCAATTTTGTCAACAGCATGGCAACCACTTTTTTCAGAACAGAAGGGGGCTGGAATAGAGACACATTGGGCTCGAAACGTTAACAGTTTGTCTGTCCACAGATGCTGCCAAGCTTGCCGAGTTTCTCCAGCAATTTGTTTTTATTTCAAATCACAAGGATGTACAGTACTTTTTTTAAAACATTCACTCACTGGATGTTTGATAGGCCCAATGGTGTATACAATTGTCTCCATTGGCAGTAGCCCTTTAAAATATAAAAAAAAGTGCACAATAACATGGGCATAAATTTCTCAGTTTTTCCCCAGCTCATACATTTACAAGAATGCAACTTTACAGTTTGGAGACTAATGTGATTTGCAAGCTAGAACTGCACTGCCAAAGAGGTTAGATCACACTGGAATAATAGGCCAACTGATGCCAGAAATCCAGAGGAGTCCAGAAGGAATTGCACTTAACTCAAACTAAGGAGCCGACTGGGAATGCAGATTTATATGGAGCTCTGCTACATTCTGTGTTACATTAATTCACACAGCTGTAGTTCAATTACCTAACATATGCTGTCTCAACTGATCAACCGCTAAAATCAACAGGATGATCTGTGTCAATTAGTTACATGAGTTGGAAACAAACCTCATGCCTCAATGCACCAGATAAAACTAACAGCATAAGCTACGTGCAGCTCCAGATCAAGCCTTCACTGATGTTCACAGGTCTTCAATATTTAAGGTTCTGACATCGAAGTAGATGAACACAGCAGGAATTAAACTCTTCACTGTTAAATAAGTACAACAGAAGTGCAAAGTTTTCACTACTCAACAGAATCAACTTGGAAGGAAATCGGGTTCAGAAAGAAATGAACAGAAATTTGAAAACCAGCAGAATATCCTACCCCTTTTCCTTGTATGTGGACAGGAACAGGTTTGTAATCAAACTGAGCAAGATTTCTTTGCTTATACAAAAAGCTTTTAGGGTGACTTCAGCTGGAATGAAAACAGGAACAGTTTTGTTTTTACTTCCTTGAGTAGGGAAAGAAAGGTTCCAACTCCTGACCAATATCATCCACTGGAACTTATGGGAAACACTGGGTGAGCACTGGCATCCCATCAGCATCGACGGCTGGTCAGCCCATCAACCAGTATCACACGTGAACAGCATCCACTCGGGCAAGCCACTCAACTAGTGGGTCATATGTAAAACAGAAAACCCCTGGTTTAGGACAGGACAACGAGATGCAAAACTAGTAGGGTTTGGGGGTGTTAACACAAGCACTAACAAATATCAAAGTTAGGCAACAGGATAATACTTAAAACTGTACAAACGGACAAGTATCTAAAAAATGGAAACCCAGCTACACATTGCTATTAATTGCTTCAAAAAGGCACATAGGCAATGGTAATCAAAACCAAGGTTGTTACATCTGCCTAACTGTACAATTCATTACACGTGCACATCTGCTGCCCATCACCGGGAAATTCAATGGTGGAGGGGGAAGGCAAAGGTGGAGCAAAGAAATTTCTGGGTTATTGAACATTAAATTCTTTTAACACAGAATGAAATACATGAACATTTAGAACACCTTGTATTTAACATAGTAACATGCACATAAATGATTTGCAGGATGATGGAATTATCCTATTGGGAAAAGTTGGAAGCTATGCAGTCTGTATTCATTGGCGTTAAGAAGAACAATGATTAATCTCATTGAAATGCATGGCACGGCAGCTCAGTGGTTAGCACTACTGCCTCTCAGCTTCAGGGCTTGATTCCACCCTCCGGTATCTGTGTGGAGTTTGCACATTCTCCCCATGTCTGCGTGGGTTTCCTCCCACAGTCCAAAGATGTGTAGGCTAGGTGGATTGGCCATGCTACATTGCCCATAGTGTTCAGGGATGAGTTGATTAGGTGGGTTATGGGGGATAGATCTGGGTGGGACGCTCCGAGGGTCAGTGTGGACTTGTTGGGTTGAAGGGCCTGTTTCCACACTGTAGGGATCCTATGAAACATAGAAGATCCTGAAGGGACTTGACAGGGCGAATGCTGAAAAGACATTTCCCCTCATGGGAGAAACCTGAACTAAAGGGACACAGTTTAAACAAAAATAGGGTCTTCAATTCAAAAAGGTCACGAGGATTTCTTTTCCTCTAAGGGTCATTACGATGTAGAACTCTCTTCCCAGAATATGGCAGAGGCAGTGTCATTGAATAGTTGGAGGCAGATAGATGACTCCTTGTTGGTCAAGAATAAAGGTATCAGAAGTAGAAGGAAAGTGACATGAGGCCACAACCAGATCAGACACGATCTTATCAAATGAAGCAAGCTCGAAGGGGCCAGGTAGTCTACTCCTGTTCTCAGTTCCTATTTTGACACAAATGCTTGACAATGTGGTACTCAGCAGACACAGATCTGAATAAAACAAAATTAGAGGAGCAAATCAATGCTTGCTTAAAAAGGCAGGGGTGTTTTAGGGAAGATTTTAAAAGGAGGAGAATGCTTAGGGAGCAAGTTCCAGATCATGGAACCTAGTCAGTTCAAGCCAACGATGCAGAGGGTGGAAAAGCTACTTGTTCAAAAGGCCAGAGTCACAAACAGTGGGATTGACGGGAGGTGGAAGACAAAGATGGGGACAGATTTAAATTCCAGCAAAAGGATATAAACTGCAAATAATTAAACACGAAGTGCCAGAAGTACTCAGCAAGTCCAGCAGCATCAGTAAAGAGAGTTAACAGTTGAAGTCAAATGCGACTCTTCAGATCTCTGGGGTCATATTTGACTCATACTGTTAAACCTAGTTCTTTCCTCAGATGCTGTCAAACCTGCTTAGTGTGTCACTGTTTTTTAATAACTGAATATATGGAGGGGAATGATGCAAACAAACAGGCCGGAGGTCTATGGAATAGTCTACAGATAGGACTTGGCCACAGTTTGGATGAACTGAACTTAGTGGAGTACAACTTAGGTGACTCAGTATCAGAACAGTTCAGCATGAAAAGATGACTAAATGGATGGCACACATGGATAACCAATGGCAGTGATGGTCACATTGCACCACGTTTTTCAACAATATTGAACTAATAACAGTATACCAAATGACATCCCATAAACAGGAATTTTATAAACTGAGAAAGCTTCCATAATCTTGTCAAGTATTACAACAGCGAGGTCACCCCAATGCTCTGATTTAAGTTTGTGAAAACTGTTTTTGTTTTATATAGACGGGTGCATCAATATGCAAAGCCACGTCCAGAGTTTAAAATGATTAAACTTTAATTAATGACACTAAAGGACTTCATCAAAACCTCAGGTACACATGATATAGTGGCCCTAGCAGGCTTAGCTAAAATATCTCAGTTGGGAGAGCATTTAGATTGAAGATCTGCAGGTCCTTGGCTCAATCCTGTGGAAGGCTCCTGTGGAACAGTAGTAGTCTCTCTACTGCTGGACTAGGAGGCCTAGTTTAGGTTAGTTTTTCAGAGACCCTCACAGACGTGATGCAAGATCAAGACACTGGCCTGGTTACAAAAACACAATCCTTTATTATTAAGCAAGTACAAGCTGCGGAGGATCGCTGTATGCAACCCGGCACAGAGTGCTGAGTATCGTGAGCGATTCTCTTCGAACAGGGGACAGTCCCGTTTCTATACCCTTGTAATTGGCGGATACATAAAACAATTACTACATTTGAAACATCGCGAGTATGTGGTCACGCCACTATAACGAGAACAGGATACACCTTTGATCATCACGAAGTGTATAACGACAGGATGCGATTTCAAGTGGTGACAACTGCCTGGCTTGATCAAAGGTCACTGACCTGGCCATTGCAGCAGAAACAGGGGTAGGCGGCAGTGTGGGTAGAGCCATAAAGATTACAGAGCTTAATGCTTTTTGTGTTTACAGATGTTTCATACCCCTACAGATGTTTCACACCCAATCCTATTCGGGCAGGAAGTTGAGACAGTGTTCATATACCCCTGAATAAGGAGATAAGGAGCATGAAGATTCATGGGATGTTAACCCATTAACATCTCACTAGGTTCAATTCCCACCTGTCATGGAGGTCCAGCGTAACATGTCTAAACAGGTTAAAACCCTAAACTAAGGCCACACAGCTCCCACCAAACATCTGATAGAAATGCTCGTGTCTAGACTCTGTGCAGTAGCAACCAACTCATACTTTCTATATATTGCTGCGCAAGACACTTTCTTCACACTAAGAATTGGTGCTATCTCTGCAACAGCTTGGGGTGTTTAAGCATTCAACTGTTTCAGTAAGAATTATAAAGAATGCCTATTACAACAACCAGCAGCCACACTCTTCTGGCATCGGAAGGATTTGAGCATGTGCCTTCAAAGACATACAAGGAGTGGATAGCATCCAACAACAAAAGGCAGGCTAATAAAAGAGAGAACCACATAATGGTCAAGTTGCCAAATATTTTATTGCAGTATATTAAAGTGGTACTGTCATGCACACACTTGGATAAGGAAAACTGTTTAAACAAATCAAAAATGGCATCAAATCTGTGATCAAGATAAGATGGTCAACATTTTAAAGGTCTGAGATAAGCATGCCCAATTCTAAACCAGCAATTTAATCTAATTCAAGCTGTGAATTTTTAAACGCTTGGCCACATTTTAACACATCCAGACTCTAAGTCTACATCATTCCCTTTGTCTGCTTTCATCTTCTACCTATCCTGGTCCACAAAATCCCAAATTCTGATCTTGCATCAAATGGTGGCATAAAGTCACCATAGTGCTACTAGACAACATGGCTGCTCTCTCATTAGACAAACATGACTGGTGGTGGTTTATCCCAAGGGTCACTGTGCCTCATGTAAGCGGAGGGGTCGAGAGAGAGAGAGAGCGAGCGCGTGAGGGGGTCCTTCACGGTAGCCTCAGCTGGTGTGAGAATTGAATGCACACTACTTTGCATTGCAAACCAGCCATCCAGCCAACTGAGCTAACTATGCTTCATCTCCCCCACCGACCCAAGCATGGCATACACATGGCCCCATTTCCAAATAAATTGAAAATGCTTATCCAGGCCTTCAAATCTTTTCTGTTTTACCCTGGCTACATCCTGCAATCTGTTCTTCCCTACAGAGCTCCAACTTACCTTTGGTGTAACCATTGAATTAATTATTGGTACATTGACTCCATTGATACTTCCCACTGTAGAGCATGCAAAACACTTCACTGCATCTTGGTACATGTGACACCAATAAATAAAATCAAATCCTCAACAAACTGGAAAGAGGAAATTCCCTCTTTCAGCCTATTTCCACCTTTAATTTGTTCTTAAACCAATCTGACAAATTGTCCTATCCGAGGTCACCATCCATCCATTCCTTTGCTGCTTTTCTGATCCTTGGGAAATTTTCTACATTAAAGGCCCTGCATAAAAGCAAATAATAAACAATGTTCCACCCTATCTAGGAGGTGCTTCATCATTTACCAAAGACAAGTAAAACAATGATAGTTGCCCCGAAGTAATAAGCCTCGAGGTGAAATGTTAAAGGATTAATATTTGTTCTGCTGACATGTAAGAAATTAGGTGCTAAGCTGCGCCGTGGGCACCTCTGTCACGCAGACAAAATGTGGTAATCTAATTATACTCTGCTCTCTGTAAATGTTGAACTAAGGCTAAAAAGATACGGAACTGTCTAGAGTGGCGATTGAGAAGTGAGGAACTGTCTAGTTGTACACATTGTTTTTGGGTGGCTGACCTTTGCTTCTAATGTTAGGTGATTAAGTCACATACTATCACTGTTGCTAGGCATATGACTATGGGGAAGTAAAAAATTGTATCTTGCATACATGACTGACTGTGATGTAAAATCCCATATAAAGGGAGGACGGTTCCCTTATTGGGGAGCATCACTTGACATGGCTCCGCAAGCCCTGCGAAGATTGTTAAGTGTTCCTCCAGAAGCTAGTACTTGCTTAAATAAACTGTGGCTGTTCACACAAGTCGGCGTATTGCATTTGTATCAAGTGTGTAGGAATCTCCTAAAAGGAACTCCACAGAGGAATTTTTGCCTGGAATGGTTCTGTCATAAATCAATTATTCCAAGGTCAATGCAATAAAACTGTGTCACGCTTACTACAACACTGATGCACAGGATGAGATGTATCCTAACAATGCTGAGAATTAAGCATCCCTCCATGTGGGAAGGGGTAGGGAAAGGAAGTTAAATGGAGATCTTGTAGGGGGTTTTTTTCTCCCCAGACTTCTCAGCAGCTTGGAGTAAGAAAGAATTACAGGAGCGCATCACAGAATTGTTAGAGTTCTGAATGAGACTACAGAATTGTGGCTCAGGAAGCAAGGCCCTGAAGAGATGTTTCTGGATTTGCAGCATTATGACTAAATTGTTTTAATCTGTAAACATTTGTAACACGTTCCAAGTGCTCATTCTCCTCTCGTATCCTCCGGCGATATAAAATAAATCCTGCAATACTGTCATTAGAGAATTCATCATTACCCAGATCACTCACCCTGTTACTTATTATTGGGCTCCATGTGTACCTTTTACAGCAATAACCCTGCACATGTTGTCACAGCACATCTGCAGAACTGTACTGTTCAAACTTAAAGAACAAATCGAATTTGGAACTATGACCTAAAGTATCAGGAAACGTACTTTTTTTTATTGAAGGAAATAATATTGAGGTACTACTGACGTTTCTTTTCAAAAAATACATATCAGTGGTTATGAAAATAATTATGGAGTAATATATTTATATAGTAAAGTAACCAATCAAATCACACTTAAGTACAGCAAGGGGACCACAGGTCATTATTTCTAAGAATGCATTACAAAATAGCAAATAGTCTGAGATAACACAGTGTGGAGCTGGAGGAATACAGCAGGCCAGGCAGCAGAGTTGATGTTTTGGGTCAGGACCCTTCTTCAGAAATTCAGAAGGGCCCCAACCTAAAAAGTCAACTTTCCTGCTCCTCTGATGCTGCCTGGCCTGGTGTATTCGTCCAGTTCCGCACGGTGTTATCTCTGACTCCAGCATCAGCAGTTCTTACTATCTCTGAGCAAATAGTCTGATATTCATTTCAATCTAACAAATCCAATAGCTCGAAGTCACCTTCAGTTGTGCCTCTAGCAAGGATCTTTCATTTAATATCCCCTCTTTTCTTGCACTGTATCATCTATATATTTTGACAGCTCTTCCCACGTACAAATGCCTACAGCCTTACATAGTTCCTTGGTTGCGTTAAATGTGAGTCTCTTTCTCTCTCACTCACAGCATAATCAGGACATTTTTATCCAAACGATGTTTTATTTCTGAATCTAGACCATTTATGCAAATTGAAATAAGTGTTATAAGATGAGTTCTCGAGGCATGCAACTTCGTACATGACCCACTACAGGATTATTCAGCTTTTTAAAAATCAACCTGTTTGGACATGTTAACATACACAAACATACACAGGTGATATTTGTCAATGTCAATGACTTTGCTAAGATTAATGGGCTTGTGACTGCCCAAGCTTGTCTAGTGAGCTTTTGGTTTTAGAAAATAAACATCATGTGGTCTTATTTCAAGTCCGGTGTTTTGATCAGCTCTACATAAATACCATACATACTTGAGGAATTTTATTTCACGTCGGTCTTGGATCCAAATCAAAGACATTAAAAATCATTAAATGTACTTGTGGTGCCTGCCATTTCAAATTAGTGTGTTGCTAATGTATTCTTTGAATACATCTAAGGAATAATCATGTTAGTGCATTGACCATGTTCAGTTAAATCTCACTTTCAACTCTGGTTACATTCTCAGGGAATTGATTTTTTTTCTCCAACAATAATCATATTACAATTTTAGAAATCTATCGCTGATTTTACATTTAACTAGATATGCAAATAAATTTGCATGAAATGCACCTACCCAGGACCATGGCAATGTAAATTAAGATGCATTGTACAACCAGAAAGATAAAACAAAAAAAAAAGAGAATGCTCCATAACCTCTTCAAGCCAATTCCACCATTCATGTTGACCTCTATCACAACTTCATTTTCCTGCCAGATCCACACATCTGTTCATTCCCTTAAAGAGGTCAAAAGAAGTCTAACTTGAACAAACTCACCAGTTCAGCTTTCCTAGCCCTCTGGGGTAAACAGTTCCAAATACTGACAACCCTGAGTGAAGAAATGTCTCTTTTTAGTCCCAAATGGCCAAAACCCAATTCTGAAACTATGACCCCTCAAATTCTAGACTTTGTAGCCAGGAGAAGCATCTAGCTGATCTTGAATATAATACATTTTAATGAGATCACCTCTCATTCTTCCAAACTCCAAACAGACAGGCCCATTTTACCCAATCTCCTCTCTTCAGACAACCCGCCTATCTCTGTAATTAATGCAGCAAATTTTCACTGCATCACACTGAAGACAAGTATGCACACCTGAAATAAGGAGACCAAAACTGCAGGCAGTCCCATATGGAAGGGACCACCAAAACCCAACACAATTTCAAAATGCCTTCCCTCATCTTAGACCATAAGAAATAGGAAGAGTAGGCCATTTGGCCCCTCGATCTTGCTCTGCCATTCATTAGGATCATGGCTGATCTGGCATTCTTCATATTCACCTTCCTGCATTTTCCCTCATAACCCTTGATTCCCCTCATGATCAAGAATTTCAGTCTTGAATATACATATGACTCTGGCCCAACAGCTCTGAGGCAAGGTTCCAAAGACTCTCAAATCTCAGAAGAAATTCCTCCTGATCTCAGTCTGAAATTGGCACCTGTTTATTCTGAGACTCTGCCCTCTGGTCCTAGACTCTCCGATGGCAGAAAATATCCTTTCAGCATTTAGTCCATCAAGCTAAATAGGAATCCCACATGTTTCAATGAGATCATCTCTCAATCTTTTAAACTCCGGTCAGAGTCCCAATCTGTTTAGCCTTTGCTCATAAGACAATCCATCCGTATTAGGGACCATTCTAGTGAATCTTCTCCAAGTGGGCTCCAATTAAATTTATCTTTCCTAAATAAGGAGACCAAAACTTCTCTCAGTTCTCCAGACGTGGCCTCACTAGCACCTTTTACAGTTGTAAAAAGACTTCCCTATTGTCATCCTCCAACCCTCTTGAAAGAGCAGCCAACATTCTATTAGCCTTCTTGTTCTGCACCGGTGTGCTAGCTTTGTGTTTCATGCACAAGTACCCCCTAGTCCCTCTAAGTTGCAGCTTTCTGCAGTTTTCCTCCATTTAAATAATATTTGTTCTCCCTGCAAAAATTAATAACTTTATATTTCCCCATATTATGCTCCATTTGCCAGTTTACTTAACCCATCAATACCTCCCTGTAAACTATCTGTATCACTCTCGCAATCTGCCTTTCCACTTGTTTTTGGATTGTCTGCAGTTTTGGCAACAGTACAATTCATTTCCTTCCTCCAAAGTCATTAATAATGAATGAACAGTTCCAGTTCTAGCACTGCTCCTTGTGGTACCCCACTGATTACTGGTTGGCAACATGAAAAAGAACCCTTTATCCCCTTGCTGTTTTCTGCTCATTAACCTACCCTCTATCCACAACGATATACTACCTTCAACACCATGGGCTCTTACAACATAACCTTTTGAGAGGTAACTTGTCAACTGCCTTTGGAAGTCCAAATACAACACGACAACTGTTAATTCTAGGTTAAACTTCTTCAAAAAGCTAAGAAATTATTCAGTCACAATTTACCTTTCACGAAACCATACTGACACTGCTCGATTAGATTATGATTTTCCAAATGTACTGTTACTTGCAATACTTCATTCTAACAGTTTTCCAACAATAGATGTTAGGCTTATCAGCCTTCAATTTTGTACTTTCTGCCTCCCTCCCTTTATGAATACAAGAGTCATGTTGGCAATTTTCCAATCCTCCAGTTCTTCTCCTGTACAACACTCCTTGCAATAAAGGCCAAGGGTATCTATTGAAGAGCGTTTTTATAGTTATAGCTCTGTAGGTAGTCACACTATAGATTCTGTGCACTACCAGGTAGATTGCTTGAGCTCCTCCTACCATACAAGATTGTTTATGATTTTCATGTGCTCCATCCACTCAATGAAGTCTCATTGTTGAAAGCTACAGCTGAAGAACATAAATGCACAAAAAAACTGGATTTAGATCACATTCACAAGCAGTTAACCTTGGATATGGAGAACAGAGAATTGGAAGCTGCAAATATTGCACCCTGATTAAAAAGAGGAAATGTTTAAAACTGGCAACTACAGACCAGTCAGCCTAATACTGTGCCAGTTAAAATGAATTGGCATTTGGAAAAGTAGGGGCTGATAAATTAAAATCAGCATGGATTTGATAAACGCAAATTGCTGATTGAGTTATTTTGTGAAGTAATCAAGTAAGTGTGAGGATAGTATGGTTCCTGTTGTGTATATGAATTATCAAAATACATTTAACAAAATACAACATAAGAGACTTGCTAACCAAATTAAAACTACCAGTATCAAGGGGCAGTTGAAATATCAACTTATGCAACAGATGCGCCAACACCTTTTTTTAAAAAACACAAAGTAGACAAGAATGAATCAGTTGTGCTTCCGAACGGCATTTTTGTAGGTATAGTTCTGCAGATAGTCACACTATAGGTTGTTGACTTGCTCACCGAGCTGGCTTGTTTTCATTCAGATGTTTTATCACCATGCTAGGTAATGTCATCAGTGAGGCCTCCGATGAAGCGATATTATTCTACTCCGCTTGGAATTTATACTGTCTGGTCTGTTACGCTAAGCTGTCATTTCTGGTTCTGTTCTGTATAGGTTTGTACATGGGGTCCGATTCTATGTTTGTTGATAGCATTATGGGTTGAGAACCATGCCTCTAGGGATTCCTGTGTGTGTCCATGTATGGCTTGGGCTACTATGGTTACGTTGTCCCAGTTAAACCGATGATCATCATTGTCTGAGTGTACTGATATTAGGGAAAGTTCATTGTGTCGTTTTGCTGCTAGCAAACGTTTGTGTATTCTGATGGCTAGCTTCCTTCCTGTCTGCCTGATGTAATGTCTGTGGCAGTTCTTGTCTAGGCCCGAAACGTCAAGCTTTCCTGCTCCTATGATGCTGCTTGGCCTGCTGTGTTCATCCAGCTCCACACCTTGTTATCTCAGATTCTCCAACATCTGCAGTACCTATTATCTCTGATACAATTTTAAGCCCACTACGAAGCCTCTTCTAAGGATGCCTACCCTGAAGAAGTTACCCTCCTCCCTCCGGACAAACCTTAGGGGATCTCTCTCCCACTGCAACTCTCTCATAATCTCTTCGGCCTTGAAATTGCTCGACCATATCCTGAAGCAAACCAGGTACTACAGCCACATCACCTTTCTTAGTACCTACCTACGGAACCAGATCATCCCCAATGGACTACAGTCCACATTCAAGCCTTCCCAATTTGGCCCCAACTGTGACAATATCAGCATTTCTGATGAAGGGTCTAGGCCCGAAACATCAAGCTTTCCTGCTCCTATGATGCTGCTTGGCCTGCTGTGTTCATCCAGCTCCACACTTTGTTATCTCGGATTCTCCAGCATCTGCAGTACCTATTATCCCGGATACAATTTTGTAAACTATGTTTGTTCTGCCTGTCGTAGGTATGGGGTCTTTAATCCTTGTGAGCGTTTGTCATAGTGTGGTTGTGGACTTGTGTGCTTCCATAATTCCTAGTGGTCGTAGCAGTCTCGTCAGTTCTGATATGTTCTCGATATAGGGCAGTGTGGCCAGCATGTCAGGGTGTACTGTGTCCTCTTGGTGTTGTCTATTTAGTAGGCACCTGTGGATGAAGTTAAGGGGATATCTGTTCATGGTGAAGATTTTATATAGGTACTCTTCCTCTTTCCTGCATAGTTCTGGCACGTTGCAGTGAGTAGTGGCCTGTTTAAATAGTGCCCTAACACAGTTTTGTTCACGGACGTTGGGGTGGTTGCTGTGGAAGCTGAGGATTTGGTCAGTGTGGGTTGCTTTCCTGTACACCGAGGTTTGGAACTCCCCATTGGTCATAAGTTCAACCCTGACATCTAGAATCGGAAGTTGATTGTGTTTTCTTCTTCTCTCATGAATTTGATCCAAGCAAATACGTTGATGATGAGGTGGTGGGTCTCTTCTAGTTTGGTGCGTTTAACGATGACATATGTGTCGTCCTATGTACTAGATCCAAGTTTAGGTTGAATGAGGGGGGCGGTAGTGTGCTCTAGTCTTTGCATGGCTCCCTCTGCGGTGAGTCCTGAGATGGGTGACCCCATGGGTGTGTCATTGATCTGTTTGTATACTTGACCATTAAAGACTTCATGGCGGCCCTGGAAACTACATTAAAAAACAACAGACTCACAGACGAAACACAACAAGCCGTCTAACAAACTATAATCCCCACACTAAGCCGAGGGAACAAATGGGACACAGTTAACATTTCAGACAGAGAAGCACTAGAAAAACTCAAGAAAGACAGGAACATTATAATCTTACCTGCGGACAAAGGGCGCATGACCGTCATCATGAACAAACCAGACTAAGTTGAGAAAGCACAGGTACTGCTCACAGATACAAACATTTACCAAAGGTGGCGATAGACCCAACATCACAGCTAGGAAATAGGATCACCCAAAAACTACAGAATGCAGGACATGAGAATGAAACCGGAAGGCACGAACACCCCCCGCTTCCATGGACTCCCTAAAGTACAGAAACCAGACATTGCCCTCAGACACATTGTCTCCCTACTAGACACACCTTCACACAAACTGGCCATGGATATACAACACTGAAACACTAAGTAGTCAGATCACTCCATTCCATCCACGCAACCCAAAAATTCCACAATATCTTCAAGAACACAAAAGTCAGCAATGATGATATTATGGTGTCTTTTGACGTCACAGCATTATTCACATCAAGTGACATCCCACTGGCCAAAGAAACACTGGCCACATTACTAGAGGAAGCAGGAACGCAAATGAGCAGCTCCATCAGCAATGACTACTAGACTTGTGCCTCACCACACACTTCATCTTTAATAGTCAAGTATACAAACAGATCAATGGCACACCCATGGGGTCACTCATCTCAGGACTCAAGTGGGATTAATTGGACATTTAAAGTACTGTGAGCAATTTTGGGCCCGATATCTCAGGAAAGATGTACTTGCCCTGGAGCAGGTCCAAAGGTGGTTCACAAGAATGATCCCAGGAATGAAAAGCTTACCATATGAGGAATGTTTAAGAACTCTGGATCTATACTTGTTGGAATTTAGAAGGATGAGGAGGGATCTAGTTGAAACTTACAGACTACTGAATGGCCCGGACAGAGTGGATGTTGGGAAAATGTTTCCACTGGCAGGAGAGACTAGGACCAGAGGGCACGGCCTGAGAGTAAAGACCCTTTAGAATGGAGATAGGAGAAACATCTTCAGCCAGAATGGTAAACCTGTGGAATTCACTGCCACTGAAGGCTTTGGAGACAGATAGATAGGTTCTTGATTGTCAAGGAGATCAAAAGGTTATAGGGAGAAAGGGGTTGAAAAACTTATCAGCCACGATTGAATGGCAGAGCAGACTCAATGGGCCGAATGGCCTAATTTCTGCTCCTATGTCTTTGGATAGCTGAACAGGCACAAGCACGATGGGCCAAACAACCCTCTTCAATATTTATTCCATAAGGTTTTGAATCAGTCATAAACATTTACTGCAGGAAAAAAAATGGACCAGAGATCAAATAAAGCATTTTAATTTACTGTTCCATTCCAGGTTATTAAGTAGCTCTCTGTACTAACCAACAACCCTGCCAGTAAATTTGTTCTAAAACCCTTGCCTTGACCTTTGCATCCTGCATTGATGTTCTAGTGATGTGCACTCACTCTTCAGCCAACTCGTAAGTAAATAATTCCACAAATGTCCCACATCTTGCATGTGTTTTAAGATGCTAAGGTCCTCTTGTTTTCACACTGAACCCGTCCTCTATAGCAGGTTATTCAAACTATTTCCCATGAGCCATCTATGTTCCCTGCACACTGACAATCCAGCACAATAAATTCACTCCTACAAAGTATTTATTATTTACTGGTTTGTCTGTTTAAATTGAGTGTGCCTGGACATTTGAGAAGTATTGTTGTTTCATGTGAAAACAAACGCAAAATCTCTGAACAGTGAGATCAGGCATTCAAAGTGCCGGTAAATTAATGGGAATATGAAATTAAGCATTTGTGTGTACCCCAAGGATCTCAGTTCAAATCTAATAGGGAAAGCTTGGATATTTGAATCCATAGCGGGATTGTAAGCCAACTCTCCACTCATTTTTAAGCAGCTATTTTGCTCACTACTATAACTAATGGGCATGAACAACAGCTTACATATTATTACAAAACACAAAGTCATCTCAAACTACTGTTTGTGAGTGCTGCTTTCTTCACCAAATATCATCCCTCCTGAAGGCACCAACTACTTGTCAATCATACTGCTAATTGCACACACAGTTTTTGATTCAAAATGCTATTGGCTCTATTTACATTATCACAGAGCCACATTGCACAGAAGAGGCCTTCAGCCCATCACAACCATGCCAACTTAACTACACTAATCCCACTTTCAGCCTTTGGCCCATAGCTTAGAATGTTATGATATTTCAAGTGGTCATCCACCTGCTTTTTAAAGGTTGTGAGGCTTCCATCTCTACTACCCTCCCAGATACACTCCAGATTCCCACCACTTTCTAAGTGAATTCCTCCCCCTCAAATCCCCTCTCAACCTATGTTCCACTTTAAAATCATGCCCTCCGTTAATAAGCTTTCAACTAAGGGGAACAGCTGCTTTGCGTCCATACCCCTCAAGCTAGTACACTCAAGCAGGTCAGCTCACAGCCTTCGCAGCTCTAAAGAGAACAACTCGACCTATCCAGCCCCTTTTCATAGCTAAAATGCTCCAATTCATGCAACATCCTGGTGAATCTCCTCCACACCCCTTCCAGGATGATCACATTCTATTGTATGATGGTAAGCTAGTTGATCACAAACTCAATTCTGTCATCAGACACCAACCGTTATAAATGGCTAAACAGCACAATAATTAAGTACAATTTGGTTTATATGGAACTTTTATTTCAATCTACAAAGTTGCACCACTTAAACACAGCACAATCAAAAATCACCCCTACAATGATAGATTTTACCATTACCTAAGTAGACACTTCACTCTCCAAGAACTAGTCTAGAATTATTGTCAGTTCCTAATGGTTTGCTTTCTTTTGCTCTCCTAAAACAGGTACCTTGACACCAAAACTCACTTTTAATGTAAGGGTTACGTGCAGTTTTCTTCTTTAGCTCTAATTTGGTTAATCTTTTAGCCTCTTTCAAAACACTGCAAGCTCAATCTTTTTAATCAGAGCACAAGCGTCCACCTCCATTCTGTGTGGTGAAGAATAGCATTTTTCTCTGCTTCAGGTTTGGGCTGATTGTCTGTAGTGAGCTCAGTGATTTTAGAAGAAAGCCTGCAACTCAATCACAAAACGGCTTTCTCTGCCCTCTTCCCATGGCAACGTGAAGCCTTGCATCCAGAAATAATGTTAATTAACTATCTTTGATCCCAACTCCCTTTCACTTTGGAAATAAATGGATTGACAGCACAATCATTTATAATTTCTTATAACTTGGGAGACATACAGTCTCTACTTACGTTACACTCAGATACTGCTGCCATTGTCTCCTAGCATAAATATCTTGTACCTGCTCAGTAAAATAATCTAAACATTCTCTTGATCTGCAAACCAATCAATACGTCTAGGTTTACCATCAAGCGGACAGCATAACATATCACATGACACCCTCCCTTCATTTACCGTCAATTTAACAATACAGACCCACAATCTTATAAACCTCAACTGTGACAGTGGATATTGAGCCTGGACTTCACAACTTAACAGATAAATGAATTGAACAATTAAAAGGAAAACTTCAGCTGAGGAGGAAGACGTAAGAATTACCATGATTTACAATTCTGGGTGCAAATGTACCCCACACAATATTACATTGCAAAAATCCCAACAACTTCTTAATTTGCTTCAAGTCCAAAAACAAAAGTCCATAAACACATTCTGATTGTGCCACTGTGGAAGCTCATCACTAGACAAGCATGTTAACCAAGATATAAAGACATGAACTCTTGGACCTGACTGGCAAACTGTATGGAATTAGTTACTTCTCATGGAAGTGGCAATAGGGGGTGATGCAGATAACCTCGATGTTTCTGAAACAGACAGCTGCAAGAATCAAAATCCACAGAGTTGCTGCTTCTGTCTGCTGTTAGAAATTCAATGTGGGTCAATACCAGGGTTCCACGAGGTCATAATACTCCCCACAAAAGACCAGCCTGCCAGCATTCACTGTCCAGGAATATGAATAAAACATTGGCCGAGTAGCTAATATGTGGAACCCAACTGCAGAACAGCTTAGACGAAAAGAATAAAACTGGTTAAAAGAAAGACATGCAGGATGTTGTTAAACTCAAGCACATGGCAGGAGTTAAAAAGATAAATCTCATTCACTACTGTTCCACACGGCACACTTTATCATATCCAGCTTAACAGTTGTCAGCATCAGTTCTTCAAGACTATAGTCCTGGTTTAATTTGCTCTTGTGCAAGCACAAACTCGTTGCCTCGGTTACAGGACACACACTGAAGATTAAAGTGCCATTTTCCAGCAACGTAATGCATCATTGATGTGCGACGACAGAGCTTGAGGAAATTTGGAACCTTTTCCCAGCAGATGGTTTTGCGATTTTCTCAATACCTGTAATCTCATTTGAAAATTTCTAACTATTGAAGTACATGAGTTTAAAAAAAACAAAATCAAAATGCAGGTTCCAATTCTGAGTTTTCCTTGGTGAGAGTGGAGGTGAAGGAGGGGAGAGGAATCTTATTTCCTGTAAGCCCAAGATAAAATAATAAAACATGACATCAAGCACACACTCACAAACAAAGGTGAAAGGTTTAAAGGGGGAGTGGTGGAAAAGTGACCAGTACAGCAGGGAGAAAAAAAAAATCCATTCTAAAATTCTCAGAGCCCGAGTTGTGAGAGTGGAACCAGAGTTCACAGCAGTTTAGCCATTATGTTGCTGCCCCAGCAGTAGCAAAATTTGTAGAATTCTTAAGTTCTTTGTAAATGGATGTTTTTCCAATCAGGAACAGGTTGAGTGAAACGATGGAGGGGCATGAGAGAGTAGCTAAAGTAGTACAACTACTGTTAGGGACATGTAAACTACTTCTACCATCATCTTCCCTTTGTTATTCCACCCATATGGATTTTACATCTTCAAATCCAAGATATTTCTTGCTATCATAAACCAAAACCAAACATGACCAGCAAAGTCCTTATGAGGATTAATATACTGACACAAAATTAATAAAGGGGGAAGAGAATCTATGCTCCCAACACTTGCCACACTAAAACATACCTTTTTGAAATATCCCATAGTTGAAATATCCCATAATAACCAACAAAGCCAGATTGGTGCTTCTGCAATTGACCGCTACTTTATACTTGTGTCTTGACACACACTTCTCAGAAAAATTCAGTTTCCAATATCACTTGCAGCTCTACGAGACAAAATTCCCAACTGGTATACTCCTGATACCCCAGGACCGAAATCAAAATAAGCTGTTACTCATTATAACAAACTTGCACAACACCGCAACTTCAACAAAGCAGTTTTCAATCAGATGTTATACCAGCTTGTACTTTTAGCAAGAGCCAGGCGCTACATTCACAGTTAGACAGTTGAAAGTTCTCTGGCAACAGCCATTTTCAGATGATAAACTCAGTCCAAAGGATACTGGCAAACCACTCAAATGCATTCAAGTCTCTCAATTACATTACGATCTTGTAAAGCCATTAGATGTTAACACAAGTCAATACATGACATCGAGCAGTGGGAATTGAACTATACAGACAGCAACGTGGGCCAAAGATTTGCAAAAGCAAAAAAGTAAAAACTGAAATAGTGGCACACTGAAAATTTAAGAAAGTCACAGATACTGCATCCACCCACACTGTCAGTAAGGTACAACGATGGACAGATGTAATGTTCATATTCTGTACACCGCATGTAGCCAGTGGAGAAAATAGGTCTAGGCCCGAAACGTCAAGCTTTCCTGCTCCTATGATGCTGCTTGGCCTGCTGTGTTCATCCAGCCCCACACCTTGTTATCTCGGAGAAAATAACCCAATGGTCAAAACTGCAGCATGTGGGGATCATGATCACTACACCTACAATGAAGCTTTTACAGAGCAAACACTAAATTAATTAATCTTGATATGCATTTTTAAATTAGGTTAATTAGAAGACAAACATTCTTGAAGGCCACATTTTATCCTTGGGAAATTTGGGAGTGTACACTAATTATATCATTTGGATTAAACTATGAATATCAGATGCAAATTACACATAATTGCACAAGCAAATGGGGTTAAAATTATACTTTCCGCTTTGCTCTACAAAACTTGAAACATTAATTATGTTAATCAGATTTATTTACATATGTTCCATACTCTCAGCTTTTGTTATTCAGCATGTTTTATTCTAATTAACCTCAATTGTATCCCAGTATCGCATCAAATATGAGCATTTCAATATAATTTGTAATGACTTGGTCACTTTGTTATAAAAGGGTGGAAAATGTCTCTTAAAATATTAAAGATTACTTTTCTTTCAAGAAAGGACGAGGCAAGTGGGGAGCTCAAAACACAATCTAAAACTCAGATTACATTAGCAAAGTTAGCCTAATTAGCAGAGCCGCTCCTATTTGCAGCATTACTTTCGTTTCTGAAAAGCTAGAAACTAATTTATACGTTGAATGGCAAGCTATATTCCAATTAGTCCAATTTACTTATGCAAATTACATTTCAATCATAAGTCATTAGTAAATACTAATAGCATTGCAGTTTAGGTTCCAGAAACTCAAGACCTGTGCTCAAATTTTTTTAAAGAAAACGCTAATCAAATTATAAAGACACCCAACTGTACTCTATCTTCACAACCTCAACATTGAAGCCACTCATGATGGTTTTACAAGAAAGCAAATAACAATAGATGCACCAAACATTGTATGAGACAAAACTTGTGTATATAAGACGACACCCAGCCAGGGGACTTTCAAAATGATCAGGACCAGGAGTCCTGATTGTTCCATCTCCTCTACAACTTAGAGACCCACAGGCCAACTGCAGTATGCAAAGTGAATCAGGTAATTTAACCACTGATAGAGATTAGAAGTTCCCAAATTGTACTAATTGTTCATACCTTCCACTTGTCTTGGTGTTTCTATTTCTTTTTGAAATCATACTAAACAGTTACAATCCCACTAAAAGATTCAAAGGAAATAAGAGGTAAATACTGTAGCACTGAAAACAGGAGACAAAAAGACCTGTGTTAAGCTACCTTCAAGGCTGAAATAAAGTTGACAAATGTTAAGTCACTAAACATGTACAGTAATCCAAAGGTTTGGATTGATGACCTAGAGACACCAGTTGTAACAAAACAAGGGATTTAAATTCAAGAAATTAAATAAATCTGTAATTCAAAGCAATACCAAAAATGGTGACCACAAAATTACTATCCTCACAAAACCCCAATTCACCAATATAACTGAAATCCTTCAGGGAACAAAATGTGTTTTTTTACAAATGCAGTCAATAACATTCCTGGAGTGTCCGATCTTTAATTCCCAATTTATATTGAGTTTGCTGATCTTACTTAGCAACCATCTGAAAGAGGGAACTAATCCAATGTATTCTGACACCTCCAACAGCCTCTGCAAAGCAAGCATGCTTGGACTTAGGACGAAGTCAGAATAAGACTAAGCTATGGTCAAGGACTCCTCAATCAGACTTTCACGTGAAGAACGGCAATTTGGATTAGCCACTGGAAGGCAATTGAAGGAAACAACACAATAAAGCAGGAAGAAAGAATAAGCTGTGAAATTCCACACAAAATGTTTCATAGCTACCTAAAACAAAGGATGTCTTCCCATTATCCTTTTGCTGTAAGATTCTCATTATATGGAGAGATTTAGGGAATACTTTCAATTGCATCTATTCAAAATGCAAATTTATTCATTACAACTAGAGTTTGATTGCAATTTTTCATATGCAAATACCTAGGATGAACAAGCAAATCACTCAATAACATGTTTTGAAATCGGATTCGAATAATATTAAATCGGTCACTCAGTGATACAGTATTCGAATATTGCCAAGAGAGCCATTGCCAAAGCTTTTCACCTTGCATTCAGCAGAATAAATGCAAGAATGCCAAATTTCACACAACTACAACAAATTCTCGTAAAGGAGAAGGCATTGATTGGTTGCAATGTCAAAACCAAATAAATGGCTGAGGTGGTGCCACAGACAAAGCAGCAGGATGCAGCACGCTTCTCATGTTCCAGGGCAATTCCAAAAAAAAAGACAAGGCTTGAACATATTCTGTTTGCAGAGAACAGGTTCCTGCATATAAATACACATTGAAAGTGAAAATGAACCACATTACAAATCTGACTGAATGTTAAATTGGTTATTAGTAGGTTTTAGCACTTGGTTGTTTGGCAGGTGCTGCCCAAATGCAAAATCACATTTAAGAGTAAACATTTTGCTTTGGGTCCTGCAAGCATGGGATGGTTGTGTATTATCTATGCTCTATCTATCACAAACTATAAGAACATGCAGAAACAAAAACAGGAATTACTGGAAAAGCTCGGCAGGTCTGGCAGCATTTGGGAACAGAAATCAAATTTAACGTTTCGGGTATGGCGACCCTTTCTCAGAATGGACCAGAAACATTACATAAATTACTTACGCCCAATTCCACATAATTCATCTGAGCTGATCATGGTTATTGCCTCTTCAACAGTGACTGCTCGAAATATAAGATGAGCACCATTTGCAGGATCTGATAGAAGGCTGGAACTTTTCAAAACTGCACCAGCAAAACAGTTTATTGAACTTTTTAAATGCTTTGTTCAACATAATTTATAAACAAATTGTGAAAGCTAAGCTTTGAGGTTGTGGAACTCCTGAAAGTGGTGCCACCAAAACTTGATGATATCCATATTTATTTCAATATTCATTCAGAGTCACGGACTCATACAGCACGGAAACAGACTCGTTTATCCAGTCTGCCCAGGCCGACCAAGTTTCCCAAGCTAAACTTGTCCCGCTTGCCTGCATTTGGCCCATGTCCTTTCACTTTAGGCAACTGCTGCACTTTCCCAGGGGGATCTGGCACGACTGTTGGAACAAAGGCTCCTGTTCTGATGGTACAGTGTTGTGCTTTGCTGCCTATGGTCACTACACAGTGATTACAGCATCCAGAGACCACTTTAAGATCAGCTGCTCTCAAGATCAACTTTACCTCAAGCCTCCTTCCCATTATTTCCCCAAGAAATTGCAAATGTTAGTCCTTTTTTGAAAGTTACTACAAAGCGCACTTCCACGCGTTCAAACGGTCGATTTCAACTGACATAAATCACTGCTTATTTTAATTTATCTTCAGAATATATGACATGTTATGTCATCTCTGGCTGCTTGGCCAATTACCTTAAACCTGTACATTCTGCTTATTGACCCATGTGTTAACAGAAACAGTTTATCCTTATTTACTAAATCAAAATCCTTCCTAATTTCAAAACACCTCTATCAACCACCACCACTCCAGAACCTACTGTGCTCTGAAAGCCACCTTCTTCAGTCTCTCTACATAACCTGGCTGGCATTTTCATGACTCTTCTCCATACTATTTCTAAAGCTGTGATCTGTCCTAAAGTGTGATGTGCAAAATTAACAATACTCCTGCTAAAGCCCAAGTATTGTTTCATAAAAGACTGAACATGTTTTGTACATCGCAAGTATTAATTGTCGTTAAGGAAACAGTCATTAGCATTAAAATAAATAATTTGCTAAAATGTTTAAATAAACTATCACCATCTACTGTGGACCTTTAAACTCTTTTCTACAACTTTTACCACTATTTTATTCTGGGACCTCTAATCTCCACCATCCTCTAACCTATCCTTTCTCCTACCCACCATTTTCTGCAGAAAACTAATCACTTTTCCATCTTCCTCTCTCTGGTCATGAAGAGTTTCAGACTCAAAATGTAAACTCTTTCTCTCCATACATGCTACCAGACCAGAGTTTCTGGTTTTTTGTTTTTATTTATTTTAAACTCCTGTTCCTAAACAGGATCATTTACCAAAGGAGTCACTACGTCAGAAACATAGCCAATAAGCTATACATCACTTACAGACTGTGTTATAAAGACCAAAGTGTATCAAATAACCAGAACTATCACAATTAAAACCCTTAATCATAGTTTAGCACAGAACTTGCATTTATATAGCGCATTTAACACTAGCATTACAACGCATTTCACAGGAGCTAGCGGCCAACCTGTACTCATGTACACAAAGGGAACAAAGCTCAAGCTTGGTGTTCCATAATCCAACAGTTATAGACTTTTATGACATTCTGTAAAAGCACTTAGTGCCTCCTGATCAAGTATATTTTCACACGTCTGGATATTCCAGTACTGATCTCCCATTCCCCGATCTCATGTCAGCTTGTGAACATATTCCAATCAGCAAAGTTGCAACCTTGCAGTAGCAATTAGTTTTAACTCACGGAAAGGTACTCCAAGGCTAGAATTTCCAAGAATGCTGAATCAGATATCAGGTGCCACACAAACATTGAGATGGAGTGTTTTTCCCAGTAACATCTCCAGATTAAGCTTAACTCTAACATTACTTTTCATTTCATGCTTGGATCTCCAAGAGCAGCTCTCAGCTGCCTGTGTCCCAAGTTCTGGAATTCCATTATGATCCTCCTTATGACGTTTAAAACTTGCCGCAATCCAAAAATTTGTTCAGTTGTCGTCTTATATCTCATATGGTTTCAACTTTTTTTTGGATCAAATTCCTACGAAGAGCCTTGGGCATATTAATTTTAAATGCATACGGCTGTCCTGCAAACATGTTAGACTGCATTCAATGGTCAAATGTGTTGGCCTATTTAATGTTACAGTACCAATACTCTGTACAAAGAATTCTCCTCAAGCCAGTAAACTTAGCGAAACAGTTATCAGCATCTATCAATAAGCCAACCTGCAACATACTCATTTTCGCAACTCATTTCTCTTTCAGTTACATAAATAGATAATACAGATCTGTATTGAACATTTTCATCATTCCAGTGGATTTCATATGACAGCTCTGCATTTTACTGGCAATCTAGAGAATGATGTACAGTATCTGAGCCAACCACCCACCCAACAGTACAGAAGTTACTGAAGTTAATGAAGTCTCAATACAAACCATCAGCTTTATTTCAAGCAGCAAGGGCACAGTGGCGTAGGAAGTTGTCACATACAAACACAAAAAAGCAAAGTTATAGAAATTATCATCTAATGTTCAAGATCATGCACGTACACCTGTGCGCAACACCGAAAACATCTACTGGTGCAAAGCCTCACAATCCAGTGTTCCCAGCAATAAACTCTTTGCCCCCCCAATTTTAACGGATTAAATGAGATTGAGATTCAAACAGGACCACTATGCCATGGTGATTACTGGCTAACTATGCGTTGGGCACTCCTTTAGTCTACTGCTTCCTTGACACCACTGTTTTTATAGGGATACAACAATTAATACCAGTCAAGGCGGCCCAATATTATAACAAATGACAGATAATTCTCAAACCTGATTAACCAGAGGTACAACCAGACCTGGCAGCACAAATGCAAAACCAGAACTTATTTTCTCCAAATTCCAGAGCAGCATATATAAAGCATCACTGCTTCCTACATTACACAAGATCAAATCTCAACCGGCAAAAGGTAAATAGCAGGTGCTCAGATTCATTCAGGAATTTGAATGCAGCAATTTAATATCCATTCAGTAAATATGAAAGTCAACAATTAATCAGTCTAGAGATAAAAGGTACTGCAGATGCTGGAGAATCCGAGATAACAAGCATGGGGCTGGATGAACACAGCAGGTCAAGCAGCATCATAGGAGCAGGAAAACTTGACGTTTCGGGCCTAAACCCTTCATCAGAAATGGGGGAGGGGAAGAGGGTTCTGAAATAAATAGGGAGAGAGGGGGAGGCGGATAGAGGATGGATAGAGGAGAGGATAGGTGGAGAGGAGGCAGACAAGTCGAAGAGGCGGGGATGGAGCCAGTAAAGGTGAGTGTAGGTAGGGAGGTGGGGAGGAGGTAGGTCAGTCCAGGGAGGACGGACAGGTCAATCAGTCTAGTTGCCTTAGTAGGTTGTTCCTTGGGGCTGTAGTTTGCAGCTCACTTACTTCATTCTAGTGCTAGTTACTGGGTGCAATCCAACTTCATTTCACATCCCTCTAATAAAATCACCACACACAATCACCCCCTCAAACCAATCCTGCCCAACTACATTTCATTAGTAACTGCTTCCCATTTGTAAGTGCTGTTTTCCACTCCACAATGATTCATTTTCTATCTCTAAAAACCCATACCCCAGATTCAAACCTCAAAACACTACATCCACTCTTCACTCCCACAGCTTACACTCTCAGTATCACCCGCGCCCATACTGGGCTACCCCCTCACTTTCCACCAAACATCTTCCCCAATATTACTGCCCCCATCATCCACCCCTCGAGGCATCAATCTTGCTGCCATAATACTCCACTTCTCCCTTACATTCTCCCCACTTCCCCCATATCCCTTCTCCCGCTATCTCTCACCCCTAGCCGTCTACTTCTCCACCCCCTCTCTCTTCGGAACACATTCTCCTCCTGATCCCCGCCATCTCTTTAAGTCTTTCCTCTCCCCGGACCCATTTGCCCGCCCACCCACCATCCACCAGCCATTCCCCTTCCCATTCCCTCCTCCCTCTGTCCTCCCCTAACCCTCGCCATTCCTCTTTCTCTCCCGCCCCCGTCTCTCCCTGAAGCCTCCCCATTCTCTCTCTCTCTCTCACACGCACACACTCCGCCCCCTCTGGGCCTTACCTTCCCCCGGGGTGGTGGAATTGGATCCAATACAGCCCTTACACAGCGAGTGAAGACAGGGCAGGAGCCGGGGCTGCCGCTCCCTCAGGGCCTCACGGCAAACTCCGCACCGCTCCAGCTGGCTCAGCTCTGCTACCGCCACTGCTGCGTCAGGCGACTCGGCCTCGGCAGCGGGCCTCGGGTCGTCAGGCGATCGCCCGGACTCGGCGGGATCGGCGGACGGCAGCGCTGTTGGGCTCTCCATGGCTGCGGCTCGGTCACTGTTTCAGCGGCCCCAGACTCAACAGCTCGGCGGTGACCCATTGTGCTCGGCG
The DNA here is from genome assembly GCA_024137785.1 of Ginglymostoma cirratum. Classification (NCBI taxonomy): domain Eukaryota; kingdom Metazoa; phylum Chordata; class Chondrichthyes; order Orectolobiformes; family Ginglymostomatidae; genus Ginglymostoma; species Ginglymostoma cirratum. The sequence continues at coordinate 15,730,313 of JAHRHZ010000008.1, read as the reverse complement.
GCCATTGCCCCCCGCGGTGAGCGCGGCCCAGAGATCTCGCGACAACACGCAAAAGGGGCGGGGCTCGGGCGTCGTCCGCGTTCGGTGTGGGGGTGGAGAGAACGGGCGTCTGGGGACGACACAACGTCACCACGTCACCACGATCGTTGGGACGGGGAAAGTACTGGGCGTGGTTGGTGACGTAGGGGGCGGGGCTAGGTAAGACGTCAGTGCAGGCGCGTCGTGGTACGCCGTTGTGGGGAGTGTCGCTGACGAACGTGCTTGAATGGCGGGCTTCGGTTACGTGAGGAGTGGATGGGAGTAGCTTGACGATCTGAGGAAGAATCACTGGACCTGAAACGTTAACTCTGAGTTCTTTCCACAGTCCTGCTGAGCTTTTCTGGCAATTTCTGCTTTTGTTGCTGTCGTTTGCAGGGGCCTAGAGTGACGTTCCATCGGGGTTGTACGTGATGACGTAAAAGCTCACGTCAACGTCCTCCTTTCCCCCCCTTGTCAATGGCCTGAGTTGTTAATCTCCCCCTCCCCCTACAGGGACACCTCAGGAAGAGGGAGGCAGCGTTTTCATACAGCCCACCTCCCAGAAACACAGCCCCTGTATCCACTCAGAGATTAGCAGGAGCTGCAGATGCTGGAGTCAGAGATAACACATTTGTCCAGTTGCTGGAGGAACACAGCAGGCCAGGCAGCATCAGGGGAGCAGGAAAGTTGAAGTTTCGCATCGGGATCCACCACGTTTTGCTTTCATTGTGCTTGCTGCCAGCTTTGATTCCGGTGTCAGGCAGCACTTGCTGAATATCTGCTTGAAGCACCAGGTTGAAATACGCAGCTAATGCTCACGGGGCTGTGGCAAAGCGTGTCAGTCAGCGTCTCCTGCCCGTCGAACAAAAGTGAAGTCAGGATAATGTTGAAATGAAAGGTCCGACTCACGTAGAGTAATAGAGACATACAGCACCAGAACGGACCCTTCGGTTCAACTCGTCCATGCTGACCAGCTATCCTAAATAAACTTCGTCCTATTTGCCAGCCTTTGGCCCATATTCCTCTAAACATTTCCTATTCACATACCCATCCAGATGCCTTTTAAATGTTGCAATTGTACCAGCCTCTACCACTTCCTTTGACAGCACCAAAGGAAAAAGTTGCCCCTTCAGTCACTTTTAAAATCTTTCCCCTCTCACCTTAACCTACGCCCTCTTTTTTGGACCCCCCCCCCCATTTCAGGGAAAAGACCTTGTCTATTTACCCTATTCATGCCCCTCATGATTTTATAAACTTCTATAGGGTCACCCCTCAGCTCTGACGCTCCAGGGAAAATAGCTCCAGCCTACTTGGCCTCTCCCAATAGCTCAAACCCCTTCAACCCTGGCAACATCCTTGTAAATCTTTTCTGAACCCTTTCAAGTTTCACAACATCCTTCCTATAGCTGGGAGAACAGAATTGTATGCCAATACGGCCGGTTCTGCTATAACACATGTTCTGGCAATGTGAATTTGGCTTTAACGTGACTGACGAATGGGGAGTGCTATTTCTAAAACGCAAACTTGTGTTGGCTGTAATGTGATTCCATCAGTGCATGGAGGAGTACACATCAGCATCACATGATCGTTTTGTGAGCTTGGTCCTGAATATGCACAGTGTTAACGCCGAAAGAGTCTCTGTGCCACCATTATCTGATCATTTTGCAGATTTAGTCATGAAGTGCTTTCTGAGTGGAGACTTAAAGCTTAAGCCTGGAGTGGCTTACCACACTGCCAACCGGCAAGCCTTGAAAGGTTACCTTAAGTCTACTCTATGCATCTACTTTAGGTCAAGCAAAAGAGATTGGATGACAGGGCAATTTTTTTCTGACCTTATTGTTGATGTTTTGGAAGATGTTTTTAGAATGTATTGCAGCACCATGAGAACTTTCCACTTCTGTTTTGTCTTCTGCCATGAGGGAAATTAAGAAGCAGTTATAGCTGTTAGAGATAACAAGGTGTAGAGCTGGATGAGAGATAAAAGGTACTGCAGATGCTGGAGAATCCGAGATAACAAGCATGGGGCTGGATGAACACAGCAGGTCAAGCAGGATCAGAGGAGCAGGAAAGCTGACGTTTCAGGCCTAGACCCTTCTTCAGAAATGGGGGAGGGGAAGGAGATTCTGAAATAAGTAGGGAGAGAGGGGGAGGCAGATAGAAGATGGATAAAGGAGAGGATAGGTGGAGAGGAGACAGACAGGTCAAAGAGGCAGGGGTGGAGCCAGTAAAGGTGAGTGTAGGTGGGGAGTTAGGGAGGGGATAGGTCAGTCCAGGGAGGATGGGGCAGCTCTTAGAGGACAACCATTACGATGCAGAATGCTGTAGGATAGCAGTTCATGGAAAAAGATCTTATTCGGCACCCTATGAACAGCTTCTCCATGAAAGAAGAAAAAGGGCAAAGCTGCAAAAACTGGATTCTGTTTGAAGCCAAACCTCAAGAAACAGTCAGAAGACGATGAACCACAGCCATCCATTTCTGGATTAACTATTTTTTTGCCTTAACCCTGCAACTAAAACTGCACCTGAAGGTGATGATGATGATGACGCTGATGACCCTCAGCCCCTGCACTACCAACAGAGCAACCTCAAAATCTCCTCCCCCATCAAGTCATCTTGACATTTTTTCAAGGTAATGTGTTAAATTTACTTTTATTTCATTATTAGATATGAATTAAACATTTTATTCAAACTGTACTATCCTTTGTGTTAGGCTTTTGAGTGATTTTTGAGCGATTCTGTGTGACATTTTTTGGTGGCCTGCCCCTAATCCTGCTTTTCCCTTAGGCCCTGTCATTTCTACAGCGTTATTTTCTATAATATTATGTTGTGCAGGAACACATCTATCGCGATATAGCAAAACTGACTGTAGTGGCCTAACCAATGTCCTGTACAGCCAAAACATGACATCGCAACTCCCATACTCAATGCACTGACCAATAAAGGCAAGTGTACCAAACAACTTTTTCACCATCCTATCTAAATGCAACTCCACTTTCAAGGAACTGTGAACCTACACTCCAAGGTCTCTTTGTTCAGCAACACTCCACAGGACCTTACCATTAAGTGTATAAGCCCTGCCCTGATGTGCCTTTCCAAAATGCAACACCTCACATTTATCTAAGTTAAACTCCGTCTGCCACTCCCCAGCCCATTGGCCCATCTAATCAAGGTCCCATTGTACAGAAGTAACCTCCTTCGCTGTCCACCATACTTACAATTTTGTTGTCATCTGCAAACTTTCTAACCATACCTCCTGGCTTCACATCCAAATCATTTTTATAAATGGCAAAAACCAGTGGACCCAGCGCCAATCCTTGTGGCACACCGCTGGTCACAAGCCTACAGTCTTGGCCATGTTCTCCTGCATTTTTTTTCCCCTTTTCAGATAATAATCCAGTTCCCTTTTGAATGCGTCAATTGAACCTGTCTCCATCCACTCTCTGATGGTGGAAATAACAAGTGCGTCCATGGTAATTTTCCAAAATTTGTTGTACTGTGGGGTGGTTCCGGCAGAAAAACAGTAAGTGTGACGCCGTTGTTTATAAAAGGAGGTAGATAAAAGGAAGGTAACTATAGGCTCATTAGCTTAACTTCTGTAGTGGGGTAAATGCTTGAATCTATAATCAAGGAAGAAATAGTAGGACATCTGGATGAAATTGTCCCATCAGGCAGACACAGCATGGGTTCATGATAAGCAGATCATGTTTAACTAATTTACTGGAACTCTTTGAGGACATTACAGTGCGATGGACGATGAGGAATCGGTGGATGTGGCTTATCTAGATTTCCAGAAGGTGTTCAACAAGGTACCGCACAAAAGGCTGCTGCATAAGATAAAGCTGCATAGCGTTACAGATAAAGTATTGGCATGGATGAAGATTGGTTAACTAACAGAAAGCAAAGAGTTGGGATAAATGGGTGTTTTTCTGGTTGGCGATCAGTGGCTCGTGGTGTGCCTCAGTATTGGAACTGCAATTGTTTACAAGTTACGTAGCCAATTTAGAGTTGGGGAAGCAAGTGTTATGTGTCAAAGTTTGAACGTGACACTAAGATGAGTGGTAAAGCAAAGTGTGCAGTGGACACTGAAAGTCTGCAGAAGGAATCTTTTTACTCATTAACGGGATGAGGGCATCGCTGACTAGGCAACATTTATTGCCCATCCCTAATTGCCCAGAGGGCACTTCAGAGTCAACTATATTGCTGGGGTCTGGAGTCACATGTAGGTGAGACCAGGTAAGGATCGACAATGGATTCATGATCATCATTAGATTCTTAATTCCAGTTATTTTATTGAATTCAAATTCCACCATCTGCCATGGCGGTATTCAGACCCTGGTCCCCAGAACATTATTTGGGTCTCTGGATTAACAGTCCAACATAATACCACTAGGCCATCGCCTCCCCATGATTGGGATGAGTGGGCAAGGGAGTGGCAGATGGAGTACAAGCTTGGTAAATATGAGGTAATCCATTTTGGTAGGAATAACAGCAAAATGGACTATGAGTTAAATGGTGAAAAATTGTAGTGTGCTCCAATGCAGAGGGATCTGGTTGTTCTTGTGCGTGATTTACAAAAAGTTGGTTTGCAGAAGCAGCAGGAATGGAGTTTAAAAATAGGGAGGTAATGCTGCAGCTGTATAAGATGCTGGTGAGGCCACACCTAGAGTACTGTGTACAGTTTTGATCTCCTTGCTTGAGAAAGAATGTACTGGCACGGGAAGGTTCACTTGGTTGACTGCAACGTTGAGAGGGTTGGCTTAAGAGGAGTGATTGTGTAGACTGGAACTGTACTCATTGGAATTTAGTAGAATGAGGGGGGAATCTTATAGAAACATATAAAATTATGTAGGGAATAGATAAGACAGAAGCAGGGAGGTTGTTTCCACTGGCGGGTGAAACTAGAGCTAGGGGACATAGCCTCAAAATAAGGGGTGCAGATTTAAGACTGAGTTGAGGAGGAACTTCTTCACCCAAAGGGTTGTGAATCTGTAGAATTCCCTGCCCAGTGAAGAAGTTGAGGCTACCCTCATTGAATGTTTTGAAGGCAAAGATAGATTTTGGAACAGTAAAAGAATTAAGGGTTATGATGAGCAAGTGAGTAAGTGGAGCTGAGTTCAAGAACAAAGAACAAAGAAAATTACAGCACAGGAACAGGCCCTTCAGCCCTCCAAGCCTGCACTGATCCAGATCCTCTATTTAAACCTGTCGCCTATTTTTCAAGGATCTGTATCCCTCTGCTCCCTGCCCATTCATGTATCTGTCTAGATACATCTTAAATGACGCTATCATGCCTGCCTCTACCACCTCCGCTGGCAACTCGTTCCAGGCACCCGCCACCCTCTGCGTAAGAACTTTCCACGCATATCTCCCTTAAGCTTTTCCCCTCTCACCTTGAAATTGTGACCCATAGTAATTGAGTCCCCCACTCTGGAAAAAAGCTTCTTGCTGTCCACCCTGTCTATACTTCTCATGATTTTGTAGACCTCAATCAGGTCCCCCCTCAACCTCCATCTTTCTAATGTAAATAATCCTAATCTACTCAACCTCTCTTCATAGCCAGTGCCCTCCATACCAGGCAACATCCTGGTGAACCTCCTCTGCACCCTCTCCAAAGCATCCACGTCCTTTTGGTAATGTGGTGACCAGAACTGTACGCAGTATTCCAAATGTGGTCGAACCAAAGTCCTATACAACTGTAACATAACCTGCCAACTCTTATACTCAATACCCCACCTGATGAATGAAAGCATGCCGTATGCCTTCTTGACCACTCTATCGACCTGCGTTGCCACCTTCCGGGTACAATGGACGTGAACACCCAGATCTCTCTGTGCATCAGTTTTCCCCAGGGCTTTTCCATTTACCGTATAAAAAGTCATGATCTTATTGAATTGTGGAACAAGCTGGATGGGCCAGATGGCCTCCTCCTGCTCCTATTTCTTATGTTCTGATGAGTACATTCCAGGTCTTATAACCACTTGCTTTGTGAAGAAGCTTTTCTCATGTCTTCATTGTTTCTGTTGCCAATTACCCTAAATCTGTGCCATTTTATATTCCAACCTTCCACCAATGGGAACAACTTTTCTCCATCTATTCCAAAATGCTCATGTTTTTGAAAACTTCTAACAAATGTCCGGTTACCCTTCTCTTCTCCAAGGAAAAGAATCCCAACCTTTCCAATAAACAAATACTGCTGACAATGAGAATCTGAAACAAACACTCAGAATGCTGGAGAAACTCAGCAGTGTGTCAGTATCTGCTATTACCAATAAAATTTTACTTCATAACTCTATGGAATACCGATCTTGGAGAGTTAGAGACTTAAGTTCCTTCTGAAACATCTGTCCAAGCCAAGGATTCGAGAAATGGTTCATTGCCACCACCATCTGTTCAAGGCCAATAAGCGAAAGGCAGCAAGCATTGACTTAATTAAACCATACCATAGTTACAGTACTGGATTGGAGGAGACCATTCAGGCCATCGTGCTAGTGCTAGCTCTCGTCAAGAGTAACTCAGCCAGTCTCATTCACATACTGTTTATTATTCATGCAAATGTTTTCTATTCAGTAATGATCCAATTCCTTGGTGGAAGTCAGGATTGAATCTGCCTGCAATAACTTCCCAATGTCTGCATTCCAGATCCTAGCTAATCACTCTACGTTTTATGGGATTAGGAATGTGGGAAATATGGGTTAACTGTGAGGTGATGCACTTGGTCAGGACAAAATGAGGCGAAGAAATACATGAAGAACAGTAGGATCGTGGGAAGCACAGAAGATCAGAGGGACCTTGGTGTGGATGTACTTAAGGTGTATGTCATTGAAGGTATTAGGTCAAGTGGATAAAGTGGTTAAGAAGACATGTGATCTACTTGCCTTTGTTAGTTGAGGTTCAGCGTTTAAGAGCAGGGAGATTATCTTGGGACTGTATGAAATGTTGGTAGGACACAATTAGAGTATTGTGTACAATTCTGGAATCCACATTATAGGAGGGCTGTGATAGCACTGGAGAGGGTGCAGAGGAGATTTAGCAGGATGTTGCCTTGGAGGCTGGAGAAGTTTCAGTTACAGAGATTAGACAAGGATTGTTGTCTTTACAGCAGGGGACATGACTTGAGATGTACAAAATTATGTCGGGGCGTAGATCAGGTAGACAGGAAGAACCTCTAACCCATGTTGGAGGGATCAATGACAGGGGACAGAGATTGAAGGTAAGGGACAGGAGGTTTAAAGGGATGTCAGGAAAACATTTTCGCTAAGAGGATGGTGGGAATCTGGAACTCAATACCTGTGAGATGGGCAAGGCAGAAACCCTCTTAACATTGAAGAAGTATTTAGATATACACTGCAATGCCAAGGCATAAACAACTATGGGCCAAGTGCTGGGTAATGGGAATAAGATAGTTAGGTGGTTGCTTTTGACCAGCACAGATGTGATGGGCCAACTGGTCTTTTTCTATGCTGTAGATTTCTATGATTCTATGGCACAGACCTGCCAGCATTGTGGAAACCAATCAAGAATCCTGCAAAGTGTTATCACACAACTGCAAGCCTTTTCCGTCCAAGGTAGTGTTAATGCCCCACATTCTGCTTCAATTCACCCCATCGGTGGGGGCTGCCTTAGTCCTAGAGGACCGTAGGCTGCTCTCTCATTAGAGACACTGTAATGATGTGGTTTAACCTGAAGGTCACCACGCTTCAGCTGCGCGGAATGAGATTGAGAAGGTGCGACCTTCATGGTGACTGCAGGGGGTACAAGAATCAAACACCCGCTATTAGCATCACTCTGCATCCCAGACCAACCCTCCTCCAATCAACATTTCTTTCAGATCCTACACGACTGGTTTATTGAATTACAACAAATCTGCCGTCACTATTTACAACAAAAACGGAAATTGCTGAAAAAACTCAGCGGGTCTGGCAGCAGCTGTGGGGAGAAAACGTCGTTAACATTTTGACCCTTCTATTCTGGACTCGAAACATTAACTCTGCTTCTCTTTCCACAGATGCTGCCAGACCTGCTGAGTTTCTCCAGCAATTTCTTCTTTCTGTTTCAGATTTACAGCTCTTTGTTTTATTACCCTCAGCATACATGCAGGTAGCTTGTTGCTGATCAGGCAGAAGTAGGCCTTGAACCCACAGCCTTCACATTCAGAGGCATCAGTACAACTGACTGAGCCAATTACTCATTGGTTTTGGTAGTCTGATGCAATATTAAACTGTTTGCTCTTTGGTGACTGTAAACAATCTTGCAATCATTATTTCAAAAGAATAGCAGAGGATTTATCATGGCAGTGGATAACAATTATCTGTCAGTTACATCACAGAAAAACAAATTATCTGGTCATGGTTATGTTTCCCTTTTGTGGGAGATGACTGTGTACAAATAGGCTGCCACACTTCTGTACAACAATGACACTTCAAAACAGAAAAATTAGATGCATTAAAGAGCACTTTATTAGCTGTGAATAAAACTCTGCAATGTTCGTAGGAATGCAAGGTGCTATACAAATTCAGTGTGTATTAAGCTCGAAACATTTCCAAGTTAATTTGATTCCTTTTTAAGTGCAGTGTACCTTCAAAAGACCTCAGCTGCCTGGTACCTAATTTAGTGAGTGCCCCCAAGGACCACGAGTCACTGGGAAAATTAGAGGTACCGACCACATGTACGACCCACATACTCTGAGGATTGGCAGATAATTCGGGAAAATATTGAAGCCACAGCCCATCCTTGCCAGAGGCTGTGCTGCTGCAAGCTGAGCCACAATTCACAGATCCTAGCACTCCTTCCTTTAAACTTGCAGCAATTGTTAAAGTGCATAAGGAGGCCAATTGGCCCATCAAGCTCAATTCCTGTTCTATCCCCTAGTGCCAATCTCCTGCCTTTTCTCCCCATGACCCTGCACACCATTTCCATCCAAATAACAATGCAGCACTCTCTTAAATGCCTCACTTGAACCTGCCTCCGCGTCATTTCTCGGGCAGTGCATTCCATACCCTGGGCAAAAAAACCTTTTCCTTGCTTCACCCTTGCTTTGTTTGCACATCATTTGAGATCCATGCTCTCTCATTCTTTTGTCTTTGCAAGTGGGATCAGCTTCCCCCGTAGGCTCTGTCTAGTCCACTCATGGCTGTTCAGGACGGTGGCCTCCACAGGCCTGGGGACTGACTGACTTCCAGACTTTGTAAGAAGATGTTGCCCCACAACTGTGAGCAAGTCAGAAAAGCAAAGGCAAAAGACCCCCTGGAATATGGCCAATCAAGTTGGCAACCTTACATGGTGTGATGTAATGTGATCAGTGCTACACAGCATCTGGCACATTTCTGAAACAAATAGTAAGTTGTAAGTGACAGGTGACATTAAAAGCACAGATCACACAGGTCACATAATGTGACATTAAACACATAGACCACACAGGTTGTCCCATGTGACATTAAACACACGGGTCGCACAATGTGACATTAAACACACG
>JAHRHZ010000008.1:15690043-15720813 GCA_024137785.1 Ginglymostoma cirratum | reverse complement strand
CATTAAACACACGGGTCGCACAATGTGACATTAAACACACGGGTCGCTCCATGTGACATTAAACACACGGGTCGCTCCATGTGACATTAAATACACGGGTCGCTCCATGTGACATTAAATACACAGGTCGCTCCATGTGACAGTAAACACACAGGTCGCTCCATGTGACATTAAACACACAGGTCGCACTATGTGACATTAAACATGCTGGTCATCCTAATCTCATCATTTATCTTGTTATGGTCATTAACCTGACACTAAAAAGGAAAACATTAATGTATGGCATAATTCATGCTGTATTTAATAAATTAAAAAATGACTGTACAGAAATAAACCTGTCATAACACAATAAGACCATACGACGTAGTAGGCTGTTCAGCCCATTGAGTCTGCTCTATCATTCAATGAGACCATGGCTGATCTGATAATCCTCAACTCTACTTTCCCGCCTTTCCCATTTGATTTCCTCCCAGTGCCTCACCGCAGGACGGGAGAAGAGTAGGTAGGCAGCCAGCCCAGTTCGCGTTGGGGGCAGTCACTAGTCCCACAGCAGGGTGGGAGAGGAATAAAAAGACGGATACAAAGTCCACACTGTGAATGTAGAAATGCACACAGGGAACTATGGAGGGTAGGAAGGAAAGAAACCTTAAAACTGGTTAGTGAGTCAGGACCGGTCTGAGCAAAATGTTCAAAAAGGAGAAAGTCCAAGGGACAAGTTCCCTCACATCTTGGCTGGAGAGCAGGATGCTGTCCCCACCACTTTAGCGAGACTGAAACATTCTGTGCCAACAGCCTGTTTATCCTCTTGTGTCAGTGAACCATCCCCAATTGTCATGGTTGTATATTTTCTTTGTCCACCTAACTAACATGTCACCAGTTTAATTGGCTTTACATTTCGGAAGCTGTGAGAAGCAGCAGTCTTTAATTGAGGTTATCATGTCACTGGCCAATTCGAAAATGCGACTCGTAGATAGTTCAATGGAAAAGTAAGGATCATCGTCAACTGTAGATTGTAGAAATATGCGATGTTAATTATGCGTGTGTCCTTGATAGACTTTCAAAAGAGGTTATGAAAGGAACAACTGAGTTAGAAACTATCCATAATAAGTTAGCCTACGGTGCCCATTTGTGTGCTTTACAGTTGAATAAAGAAAATAAACAGCTGTGGGAATTGGTAGAAGAGCTGCAGGGTAAAAATGATTACCTACTGGAAAGCACTGTACTTCATACCCGGAAAAGGCTGCGAGTCGATCCAACATTGCAACTGGTGAAAATGGATATTGGTTTTCAAACTGATGGCAAAATGGACTTCTCCTCTGATATAGAAAAATATCAAAACATATATGACAGAAATCTGTGAACAGACAGCAGCTGAGGCTGTTATCTTGCAGGACCTTGAGAATATTGTTCGTGTTTTCCCATTGTCTCATCTCTGTGTAGTGAGACAAAGCTGGTGTGAAATGCCACCCATGAGCCAGCAGGGATGGACAAAGGAATAGGACCCTTCGGCACAGTTAGAGGCGACGTTGACAAATCGCTTTCCCCCAGTGAAGTTAAAAAAAGAAACCCTCTGTGAAAATTGGATTGTATTCACAGAGAATTACGTCAGTTACAAGGAGAGCATTCCTTACATTTGACTGAGATCAGTACTCAAACAAGGTGTGGTCCAAAAGCACCATTGTTTCAAAACTTTCAAATCATTGAAACTTTTAAAAGTATTTTTTTAAGCTGCTGCAGAAAAGATGTGGAAAAAGAATGGTTCAGTCATTTATATAAATGATTTGGATGTGAACAGAGGAGGTATGATTAGGGAGTTTGCAGATGACACCAAAATTAGAGGTGTAGTGGACAGTGAAGATGATTACCTCAAAGTACAATGATCAGATGGGCCAATGGGACAAGGTGTGGCAGATGGAGTTTCATTTAGATGAATGTGAGGTTCTGCATTTTGGAAAGGCAAATCAGGGAAGGACTTATACACTTAATGGTAAGGTCCTGTGGGGTATTGCTGAACGAAAAGACCTGGGATTGCAGGTTCATAGTTCCCTGAAAGTGGAGTCGCAGGGAGATCGGGTGGTGAAGAAGCTTGATACACTTGCCTTTATTGGTCAATGCATTGAGTAAAGGAGTTGGGAGGTCATATTGTGGCTGTACAGGACATTGGCTAGGCCACTTTTGGAATACTGTGTGTCGTTTTTGTCTCTGCCATAGGAAGGATGTTGTGAAGCTTGAAAGGATTCAGAAAAGTTTTACAAGGATGTTGCAAGGGTTGGACAGTGAAGCTGAATAGACTGGGGCTAATTGTCCTGGACCGTCAGAGGCTGAGGGTTGACCTTGTAAAGGTTTATTAAAAATATGAGGGGCATGGATAGGGTGAGTATCCAAAGTCTTTTCCCCAGGATAGGGGAGTCCAAAACTAGGGGGCATAGGTTTAAGGTGAGAGAGGAAAGATTTAAAAGAGACCTAAGGGGCATCTTTTTCACGCAGAAGGTGGTGCATGTATGGAATGAACTGCCAGAGGAAGTGATAGAGGCTGGTATAATTACAACATTTAAAAGACATCCGGATGGGTACATGCATAGGAAGGGCTTAGAGGGATATGGGCCTAATGCTGGCAAATGGGACTAGATTAATTTCGGATATCTGGTCAGCATGGACGAGTGGGACTGAAGGGTCTATTTCCATGCTGTACAACTCTAATACTCTAGCTTGTGCACAAATAATAGATAAACCTTTTTGGAAAACATCCAATTTGAACTCTTAATTTGGAATGAGCAATGTTTTATTCAAATACTTTCTAAGAAAATGTTTTCAAAAGCAAAAACAGAAATTGCTGTAACTGGTTCTGAGGAAGGATCACTCAACCCAAAACGTTAACTCTGCTTTCTCTCTCCACAGATGCTGCCAGACCTGCTGAGCTTTTCCAGCAATTTCTATATCTGTTTCTGATGTCTAGCACCTACAGGTCTTTTGGTCTTTTTTTAGAAAGTGTTTTATTTAAGACAATAGAAATTTAAAGAGCCAGTTTGAGATCATTAAAAGATTTTGTGACAGTTTTTTAAACTGAATGTGTGAAAGTATGATATGACATCACCTGATGACTTGGGCTCTGCCACTTCTGTGACCAGCAGAGTTAATTCTTCCTAGGAACTGGCAGATTTGAATTTTCTCACACACATTCCTTGTGGTGAGATCTGGGTATAATTACCCCACTGGGATTCTTCCAGTGCCAGTGGTTTTGTTTTCGAACAGGTTTCAAGAACACAGCACAGGAGCTGGAATTCTTGCTGAGGCAAAGCCTTTGAAATCAGGAGAACTCTGAACTGAATATAGTCACCGGAGCCCCCAGTATAAGAGGACCATTTCAAACCACAAAGTTTGGATGTAATTGTTTCTGAAATTGAGATTGGTGAAATTACTTTGATACAAGTAACTAGTTAAAAAAAGAACTGGGAAATTCAATTGAATGTTAAAGGGTAAATAAATTTAAATCTTAATTTGAAACATTTTTATTTAGTCATTCATTGGCTAGCCAACATTTTTTGCTCATCCCTAATTGTTAAGTGTCAACCACATTGCTGCAGCTGCTAAGGATGGCAGATTTCCTTCCCTGAAGGACATCAGTGAACCAGATGGGTTCTTTTCCCCTGACAATTACAATGGATTTCAGTTGACTCCTATTTCCAGATTTTCTTTTTAGTTGAATTCAAATTCCATTGTCTCCTGTGCAGGATTTGGACCCAGATCCCTATCTGGCCTTTGGATTAACAGTCTAGGAATAATACCACTAGGCCATTGTTTCCCCAGGTTTGCATCAGGAAAAATTGGGATAGATTGTTTTGGAAGAAATTAATTGAAACCTGTTAACCCTCAATACTACAGAGGCTGTACACAGAAGAAACTTGAGTCAGTTGTTGTCAATTTTGAATTTGGAATAAATTTGGAAGAAAGAAAGCCAAGTGTAATACAGGAAGTTACATTTAAGAAAACAGTATATAGTTTTTTTGTAATAAAGGCCAAACAAGTAAAATTTGGTAATGTTTGAAACCATACTGTAATAACGTTTGTTTATCTCTTAAAACTATTGCGAAAATGTTGCTTTATATTGTTGTTAGTGAGGTATCTCCTGAGTTCCTGAATCAGCTATAATGGTAGTTAATGGGGCCATATTTAGAATAACAGAATAGTAAAAAAGTGACAGACCATCAAATGGAAATGGGAATGAATTACCTTGGGTATTGTTAAATCCTTTATTCATTCACAGGATGAGGGCATCTCTGGCTAGGCAGCATTTATTGCCCATCGCTAATTGCCCAGAGGACAGTTAAGAGTCAACCACATTGCTGTGGGCCTGGAGTCACATGTAGGCCAGACCAGGTAAGGACATTAGTGAACCAAATGGGTTTTTCGGACAACCAACAATGTATTCATGGTCATCATTAGACTCTTAATTCTAGATACTTATTGAATTCAAATTCCACCATCTGCCACGGCGGGATTCAAACCCGTGTCTCCAGAACACTATCTGGGTCCCTGGATTAACAGTCCAGTGATAATGCCACTAGACCATCACCTCCCCAGTTCTTGGGATCACAGTGAAAATTTAAACAGGGGTAATGGAAAATTATGACACGGTTTAGCAGAATACCAAACCGTGCCTCATTCTCACACCATTCCCTGGCAAATTCTTACTGAATTCTTTAAACACCATGCAATGCATAATGCAGCAGGCGTACATATCCAATGTAACCTAAGTGTAGATAGAATTTAGATAATTAACAGTTTTCTCCTGGGGATATGTGAGCCCTGTAAGTTTTTTTTGAAGTGAACTAAATTAGCTGATTTGGCCACCGCTGCACCAGGCAAGGAGAATACACAGGTTCTGTCTAGTGACTTTTGATCTTTCAAAAAGATCACCTGAAAGTCAAGAGTGCATGGCACGATCTTAGAAATCTGATGTAAGTGCGCAGTGGTAGTTGTTATCTCTGAAGTGACTAACATGCATTAACTAAAATACACTGGAGAACAGACATCAGACGTGTACATCTACTTGACAAAGTGATTAGTGTGGCCTGGAAAAGCACAAAAGCATAGTTTAAATGATAAGGCACTGACACGTAATCCATAGAGAAATTGCCTTTTGGTATTGGTGAGGAGATAAAAATTACAATGGGAGACAAAGAGGGAAAGATACTGAGGAAATATTCAGAAGATTGGTAAAAATGAAGGAAATGGTGAAGAATCATTTAAGTCCATGCGTAACTTGTCACCAGTTAAACATTAGACAGTCTTAAACTTTATCGTGTCTATAATCAGCTTTCCATTATTGAACAATATATATGTACTTATGTGAGGCCTTGATCATATGTTTTGAAGGTATTAAGGATTGAATGTAGTGCTACGATCAAACATGATATCTTCAAAATGTATCATTCAGGGTTATGTTAAGGATTAATTACACATGACAATGAGCAATTGAAATAAAGTGGGAAAGTAGACAGCAAGGTTGGCAAAACAGGCATTAATGTCTGGATCAGTGCCATAAGACGTAGGCCAACTTGGCACCTAGGCCAGGGGCTAAAGCAGAGAGCTGTTGGAGTTGCCCATGGTTGTGGGTAACATAAAATAGCCAACCGTGGTTTTTAGCTGACGTAAGACAGCTGAGGAGAATTGCTCAATGATGAGGAGTAATTTCCTCTGTCAAAGGGTGGTTATTCAGTGGAGTTCCTTTTCTCAGAGAGCTGTCAAGGCTGGATTTTTAAGTATATTCAAGGCTGAAATAGATTTTTAATCAGTAAGGGAATCAAGTTTCATGGGGAAAGGACAAGAAAGTGGAATTGAATCTGATCTGACTCTTCTTCAAAACTATTCTTGTCATTGTTTCTGGAGAAGAATTTTCTGAAGAAGAGACTTGAAGCGTTAACTCTATTTCTGTCTCACCAGATGCTGCCAGACCTGCTGAGTTTCTGCAACACTTTCTGTTTTTATGACTCCATCCCTTTTCCCCTCCTCAACTGGACCCCCAGCCGTCCACCTACCCATGAAATAATCAGCTCTGAAGGAGTAACAATGTTCAGGTCAGTCTTGCCCCGGGGCCAGTGTGCTGTGTGGATGGAATCAGTGGAGCGTGTCCAACAAAACCAAAACATATCCAGAGCCATGGAAATATTGTTTCTGTCAAAAACCCAACTATTAAAATGATCTTCAGTTGACATTTCACCTTGGATCCTTCATAGACCCGAGCTTGTCCAAAACTGCCCATTTTTCAACCCAGACCCGTTCACTCTGTGCCTTTTAGTGGCACCGAGTCTATCAACACTGCGATTCCAAAAGCCTTCACCCTTCTTTTCAAATCCCGGGCGATGGGTCAAGAAGGTGGTCAGAAGGATGAAGGATGGGGGAAAGGTGGGGAGAGGATAGAGGGAAAGGATTCAGGAGCAGATGGAGGTTGGTGAGAGAATAGGGGAGAAGTTTGGGGAGAGGATGGGATTGGGAAGGGTCACGAGAGGATGGGGTTTAGAAGGTAACAACTACCACTGTACACTTGCATCGGATTCCCAAGACCATGCCATGCACTCTTGAGGAGAAATACAATAGAAATTTACTGTCCCATATACTGTTACGTGAAAAATAGTGAAAAATTTTAAAAGTCGCCCCACCACGGCACCAATATCAATGACAGATCATTCACCAAAGTTTAAAAAAAAAGTAAATTAAGACAAAGTTCATCCCAGTTCAGCTAATAGCTGCTGGGCTCAGGGAAAACCGATTCAGGAACGATGGAACGCCCTGAAGTTGCAGCCAGGATGAGACTGTCATGCTGGATACTAGGCCGGAAGCCTCCTCCAAAGAAGACCGCTGCGCCGGGCCAAGACCAACACTTTTGGACAAGACCGCCACTCCAGGCCGCTGAAATACCTAGCCAAAGAAGGCTTCCATGCGGAGACCACCACCCCAGGCTTAGACCGCCTTTCTCCTCCTTCATTCACCTGGGCCTAACTGCGAACCTGGAACCTTGGGCCAGCCTGCGAGTCTCTGCCAGGGGAGTCAGCTCGCTCGCCAGGCAACCCCAGGCTATGGTGGAGCTGCATCCAGCTCATCCTGGCTTTGCTGCTGCTGCTGCTACTGCTGGAGGCTTGAAAGAAAAGAAAAGAAAGAAAGAGAGAAGAAAACAAGCAAAGAAAGAGCAAAAGTAAAAAGAAGAAAAAAGAAAGAGAAAACCAAAAGGAGCGGACGTTCCCCAGGCTCAGCCCCTCTACTCCACCAATGTCTTGAAAAAGAAAGACTACAATATAATAGAGAGGATGAAGTTTGGGGAGACATTGAAGGTGGATGGAGACGATGACCAGCATTCCAATATAATCCGCTCTTTTATTGAAAGTTTCAGCATCTACTAAGGTTTGAGTGGTGGAGGTTGACTCTGACCGACAACCTGTGCACATTGCTTCGTCAGGCCCTGCAGTGAGAAAGAGAGATACCAGTGTGAAACATTGGCCACACTTCCCTCTCTTCCACAGTTCAACAGCACAGACTTATTCAGACGTTACTGGGGGAGATGGGCACACAGAAAAGAAGCAGAAAGAAATGGCACTCCTGCTTTTTTGCAAAAGTAGAATTGCCGAGACATGGACGTAGAAAAAAAATCACAGGAACAACTTGAAGAGGAGAAATGTGGAGTGCTAGCCAACATTTGTGTATAGGCCGTTCAAGTACAGATCAGATTTGAACTGAGTGAAGGGCAGAATGGCTCAAGGGGCTGAATGGCCTCCTCTGCTTCCTGTGAGATAGGAAACCTTCCCCAGTCATTCCCCTTACAATGTTCAGAGAGCAGGAAACTACTAGATCACATGTTCTTCTTTCACTCTGTGAAAGGCATCAGGTCGTGAGTGTAGGCTAAGAGCCAACAGGTACTCACCTGTATCTTGGCCATCTGCTTGGCCAGTTTCTCCCTCAACTCCAGGAGGATCACTGCCTTGCGGACTCTGATTAAGCGCTCGGCACCTTCCTCGATCCCCGTGTAGCTGTGCATGACGTGAGGAGACTCAATGCTATATAGCTGTCATTCCAAAGAAGGCGAAAAGCAAGTCAGCAAATTACCAAAAGACAACTCTCGCTATTTTTGTTTTACCTCTGGAACTATCTATTTTGGCAGGAAGAACAAAAAACATATTATCGACGTGCTGAGAGATTGCAGAGGGATCTGGGTGTTCCAGTGCATGAATCACGAAGGGCAAGTAAGTAGCTGCAGCCATTAATTACGAAAGCTAATAAAATTTTATCATTTATCATGAGAGGAATTGAGTACAAAATTAGGGAGGTTACGTGTTAGTTACACAGGGCACTGGTGAGATGGCAAATGGAGTACTGTGTATAGTATTGGTTACCTTATTTAGGAAAGACACAAGTTCACTGGTGGCAGTTCACAGAATGTTTACAACGCTAATACCTGAAGTGAGTGGGTTATTTTATGAGGAAAAGTTGTACAGGCCAAGCCTGTATCCGCAAGAGTTTTGAGGAATAAATGGCAACTCAGTCAAAACATACAAAGTCCTGAACAATCTTGACAGTGTGGGTGTTGAGACAATATTTCTTATAAAGAATCAAAAATTAGGGGTCACTATTTAACAATGAGGGGTCACCCTTTTACAACAAAAGTGGAGGAGAATTTTTTTCTCTGAGGATCAGGAGTCTTTGGAACTCTCCTCTTGAAGGATATTTTTAAGGCGGAGGTAGATAGATTATTGTTCAGCAAGGGGGTGGAAGGTTATTGGGGTACGTGGGAGTTGAGGTTACAATTCAGCTGTCATCTTCATAAATGGTGGAGAAGGCTGATTGGGCCAAACAGCCTACTCCTGCTTCATATTTGTATGTTCTGTTAAACCACTACTTGTGCCTTTAACTGAATAAAATGTTTTCAAAGTAATTCATGGGAATGAGTTCCAAACAAAATTTGACACTGAGCCATTATCAGAACAGATGACCAAAACTAGAGGGCATAGACTTATGGTGAGAAGGCAAAGATTTAAAAGGGACCTAAGGGGTAACCTTTTCATGTAGATGGTGATGTATGTATGGAATGAGCTTAATGTTTTAGTGAAGCTCTGTACCTCAGGTTGTGATTGGAGTTGTTGGTTGGTTCGCTGAGCTGACTGGTTTTCATGCAAACGTTTTGTCTCCCTTCTCGGTGACATCTTCAGTGTTGCCTAGCCTCCGTTGAAGCGCTGGTGTTCTGTCCCGCTCTGAATTCATATGGTCTCATCTGTCATGGTGGCTTTGTACCATTGTGGTATGTAGAGGGGGTCTATTTCAACATGTTTGTTAATCGCACTGGTGGTTGAACAACCAGGCCTCCAGGAATTCTCATTCTTGTCTTTGTTTTGCTTGTCCCAGTACTGTTCCTTTATCCCAGTTTAACTGATGTCGTTTTATATATGCCTCAACACACTAGCCACCCTACCCTATATTAGGAAAACGTTGGAACCGACTACAAGGCTTCTACGACCTCTTGGAATAATGATAACACAAACCAACAGCCACACTTTGCCAATTACCCTTAAGGACGAAAGACCCCTTACCACAATGAGCACGACACATGTGTTATGCAAAACCATGTGTAGCAACTGTGAGAAACACTACATTGGACAGACGGGCAGGAAACTTGCCACCAGGATACATGAATACCAACTTGCAGCAAAACGGCACGACCAACTCTCCCTCCTTTCAATACAGTCTGTCATAGAAGGACATCAATTAAACTGGGACAAAGCAACAGTACAAGGACAAGCAAAACAAATGCAAGCACAAGAATTCCTGGAGGCCTGGTTTTTCAACCACCAGTGCGATAAACAAACATGTTGAAATTGACCCCATCTACGTACGTCTACGGTGCAAAACCAGAAACAGGACAACCAACCACGACAGACCGAACCGTATAAATTCAGACCGGGACAGAACAACAACGCTTCAACGGAGGCTACACAGCACTGAAGATGTCACCTAGAAGGGAGATGAAACATTAACATGAAAACCTGTCAGCTTGGCAAACCAACCAACAATTCCATGGAATGAGTGCCAGTGGAAGTGGTGGAGGCTGGTACAATTACAACATTTAAAAGACATCTGGATGGTACATGAATAGGAAAGGTTTAGAGGGATATGAGCCAAATTGTGGCAAATGACACTAGGTCAGATTGGGATATCTGGTCAGCTGGACGAGTTAGACTGGAGGGTCTGTTTCTGTGCTGTATGACTCTGACCAGACACTTGATCAGACTGTTAGGTTTTAAAGAGGGTTTTAAAACAGAGAGTGAGGCAGATCCTGGAATCTACCCCTGCTAGAACAGGGATCAAACACTATGCTATTGACATCAATCTGATTCAGGCTAGTCATTCATCCAACCCAGGGAGTCTGAGTTGCTGTGAAACCATACACTTTTACATCTATGTTGTAGCCAGGAGTGTGTGTGTAGCAGCACAGGTGCTCTGTGATTCTTCATACATCAATGCCTTGACCTCTGGTTTCAGAAGTCACCGCTGTGCATTGACCTTGGAGGTCCACACACCAAGAAAGAAATCAAGCGGGATTATTGGATAGTGAGGGTAGAGGCTCCCAGGTCCTGCCTCTCTCACACTTGATCAGAAATCTCTCCCGTTCTTGCTGCCTCCCACTGGGGGCATTTGCAGGTCAGTCCTCATTGCCTTTTGTACTTTCCCTGGACTGTCAAGTCCTGGACTCGGCCTTAAGCCCAGAGCTTCTGGATCAGAGGGTAGAGACATACGCGTTGCATCATCAGACTTCCTCACATCAAATGCCATTCTTTAATAGAATTTATGACAGGATGGCTAGCCAAGAGCTAACAGCACTGCGAAAGTACGTTCACCCTACAGAAAACAATTCACTACCATTTCCTCAAGGAGCAACTAGACAAGGACAATAGATGCTTGCCACCAGTATTCCAAGAATGAAGAATTAATCACAGATTCACAGGATTGTTATGGAACAGAAGAGACCATTCAGCCCATCATGCCTGCACCTGTTCCATTATCTAGTGGCAATGTCCTGGCTTTTCCCCAATATCCCTCCACACCATTTCTATCCAAATAACCATCCAATGCCCTCTTGATTGCTGAAAAATAATTCGTTAAAATTAAAGCTCCTTGAAAATGAGACAACTATAGCATCCAGGGATGTTCGGGCTAGGCAGATCAGCCATGGTAAATGTGAGGTTAAGGGTGATGGGGTGGAGGGAGCGGGGTTATGGGGATTGGGTGGGATACTTTTTGGAGGGTTGATGCAGACTTGATGGGCTGAATGGCCTCTCTCCGCTCTGTAGGGATTCTATGATTCGATAAACAGATTGACCCGTGATTCTTCAAAAGAGCCTGTGCATGCACAGTGAGCCAAATGGCTTTCTCCTGCACTGTGACAACACTTGTGATACTGTGAATCCAAACCCTTGTCAGTGAGCACTGGGGGTGTGCCGGTGTCTCTCTGTTGCCCAATTTTAGGCCCACAAATTATGCTGCCCCACCCCCTGCCTACCATCATTTCCGTCTCTGTCATCTGCTTAATGTTCAGGCAGTCGTCCTCGAGCTGTTGCTGCCACTCAAAGTCTTCAACCAACTGAAAACCAGAAAGCAAACAAGAAATCAGGCCTACATCCCAGACCACAGCATTCCGCAGAATTGACCCCAACAATCTTAACCGTTAAAGGTGTCGTATTGGCTAACTGCACTGAAGTGCCAAGCAGCTGCATTCCCCGGGCAGGAGGGTCTGGAATATGAGGGCCAACAGGATGAAGGGTCAGCCACTCAGTACTGAGAAAGGAAGAAATTTCTTCACACGGAGTTTTGGAAATCTTGACCTTGAAGGAGGCTCGGTTGCTGAGTATATTCAAGACTTGAATTAATAAATAGTTGGGCATGAAGGGAAGTGAAATCAAACAGAATTGAGTTCAAAAATCAGTCATGACTGCATTGTCGGTACAGTAGGGAATCAGGCTATTCGGCCCATCGAGTCATTACCGACCCTCAGAACAGGGTCCATATCCCTGCACACCATTTCTATCCAAATAAGCATCCAATGCCGTCTTGATTGCTGAAAAATAATTCATTAAAATTAAAGCTCCTTGAGAATTGTACAACTACAGCATCTAGGGATGTTCTGGCTAAGTGGATCAGCCATGGTAAATGTGGGGTTAAGGGTGATGGGGTAACCTTGCATTTCCCATGACCAATCCACCTAATCTCCACATCTTTGGATTGTGGGAGGAAACCCACACAGACGCAGGGAGAACATGCAAACTCCACACAGACAGTCGCCCGAGGCTGGAATCAAGCCTGGGTCCCTGGTGCTGTGAGGCAGCAGTGCTAACCACTGTGTCACCCCATTATCTGTTGGAATGTTATTGAGTGACCAGAAGCAAGTTTTGTTTTTAATGTGTCAAGTGGTGGGCAAAGATCGATGGTCCATCAAACCCATCCCATTATTGTTACCAGGCTATAGCTCAGAATCCTGTCCATCGTCAACATCCACCTCAACTCCTACCCTCCACTCACCCAGCAATCACCTGCACACAGAAGGAGACCATATAGCCCATCCTGTATGCACTGCCACCCCCTTCCCCAAAACATGAGCAAAGCAACCTAATCCCACTTTCCATCACTTGATCCATAGTCTTCGTCTCCTCGGACAGGTGAATTAAACATAAGTTACAGCACAAAAATGCCTCTCCCAATGTATTCATCTGATCTGACCAACATGACTTCTATTCCTCTCTGGTTCATGACATTTTTTATCTCGCCTCTATTTAAATATATTTATTCATCTCTGACAGGTGAGAAACTCTTAATCGAGAATCTAACCAATACTGAACCCCCACTATCAACATCCTGGGGCTTGCCAACATCCAGAAACTGAATTGGGCTAACGTTTAAATACATTGGCTACAACTGCAGGTCAGAGGCTAGGAATCCCGCAACACGTAGGAAGAAACTCACATCCTGACTCGCCAAAGGCTGTGCACCATATCCAAGGCACAAGTCAGGAGTGTGATGGAGTACTCCTGACCTGCCTGGATGGGTGAAACTCCATCAACACTCAAGAAACTTGACGCCATGCAGGACAAAGCAAATTGCTTGACTGGTACTGTGCCCAGGGCCTGCAATTGCTAATTTCTGCAGTTTTATATTTTGTACTTTATTTCCATTTCAATTGCCCTTCTATACTGAATTTTTAGAAGTTACTTTGTGGACATCGATTTAAAACTAAGTGTGATTGTGCTTTGATGAAGTCAAGTAATTAATCAATTACGTAAACAGTCAGTGGTAACATTATTAACTGTGGCTTTGTTCAGTCCCAAGGACTCCTCTATTGGAGCTTTCATGCTATCCAATGCTGGGCACGTTCAAATCTGGAACAGAGGGATTTGAAAGTCCTTGTCAGGTAAAGTTAGCATCCAAGTTCAAGGGGGGTGTTATAGAAGGCAAATGGTATTTGAAAGATGTTGTGAAACTTGAAAGAGTGCAGAAAAGATTTACAAGGATGCTGCCAGGGTTGGAGGGTTTGAGCTACAGGGAGAGGCTGAACAGGCTGGGGCTATTTTCCCTGGTGGTTGAGCGGTGACCTTATAGAGGTTGACATAATCATGAGGGGCATGGGTAGGGTGAATAGCCAAGGGTTTTTTTTCCCCCAGGGTAGGGGAGTCCAAAACTAAAGGGCATAGGTTTAAGGTGAGAGGGGGAAGATTTAAAATGGACCTAAGGGGCATCTTTTTCACGCAGAAGGTGGTGCGTGTATGGAAGAGCTGCCAGACAAAGTGGTGGAGGCTGGTACAATTACACTTTAAAAAGCATCTGGATGGTGCATGAATAAGAAGAGTTTAGAGTGATATGGGCCTAATGCTGGCAAATAGGACTAGATTAATTTTGGATATCTGGTCAGCATGGACGGATTGGACTGTTTCCATGCGGTACAATTCTATGGTTATGACTCTATTTCTAAAGGAAGGAATATAAAAGTAGGGAGGTTTTGCTAAACCTATACAAGACAGTAGTCTGACCTTAACTGGCATACGTGAACAGTCTTATCTATGGAAAGAGATACTAACATTGGAGACAGCCCAGAGAAGTTTCATTAGATTGATAGCAGGTATGGAGGGACTGTTTTAGGACGGAGGTTGCGTAGATTGAGCCTGTACTCATTAGAATATAGAAAAATGAAAGGAGATCTTATTGAACTATACAAAATTCTTAGGGGACTTGACAAGGTAGATGTGGAAAGGTTCCTTTCTCTTGTGAGAGAGTCTAGGAGCGGAGGGTATAATGTCAGAATCGGGGGGGTCACACATTTAAGACAGAGAAGAGGAATTTCTTCTTTCAGATGGTTGTGAATCTGTGGAATTCTTTACCATAGAGGGCTGTTGCAGCTGGGTCATTCAAGGCTGAGACAGGTTTTTTAATCAGTAAGGGGAATCAAGGATTATGGGGCAAAGCCAGGAACATGGAGTTGAGGGTTATCAGATCAATCATGATTTCATTGAATGGCAGACTAAATTCGATGGACTGAATGGCCTACTTCTGCTCCTACAAAAACATAATAGGGTTATTCCTATGATTATTATGGTCTGTGTTCTACCTAAGTGATTGTTTTTCCTCTGCCTGCTAGATTAGCTAATATAAAAGTTTAACATTTTTTTTGACAGCATTCAGCTCTTACTGAGATCAATTAACTTTGAACTCAGTCAAGGACAGACCTTGTAAGTGGTGTGGCCAACTGTGGTGTAGAGCCAGGAATGTAATTTGAGTGTTGGACTGTATAACCTGCATGATGGCAAGAAGGAGACTCCATTGAAAGCCTGTGTAAACAGCCAGATAAACCCTGTAAAGTCCCGCACTGCCTGCAAGAAGAACTTGGTAAGGTCTCATATAATGATAAAATATGGGAGCAGATTTAGGCCATTCAGCCCATCAAATCGGCTCCACCATTCAATTGTGTCTTCTCGATCCCATCTTTAGTCCCCTTACTAATCAGGAATCTATCTGTTTAAAAAAAAGCTGAAAGAACTGTGGATGCTGTAAGTCAGGAACAAAAACTGAAGTTGCTGGAAAAATGCAGCGTGTCTGGCAGCATCTGTGAAGAAAAATCAAAGTTAACATTTCGGGTCCGGTGACAGTTCTGAGGAAGGGTCACTGGACCCGAAGTGCTAACTCTGATGTTTCTCTGCCAGACCCGCAGAGCTTTTACAGCAACTTCTGTTTTTGCTCAGGAGTCTTTCTATCTCTGCCTTAAATACATTCAATGACTTGGCCTCCACAGCCCTTTGTGGCATTGAGTTCCATAGATTCACCTCCCTCTAGTTGAAGAAATTCCTCCTCATCTCAGTTCTAAAGGGTCAGTCTGAGGCTGTGCCATTGGGTACTAGTCTTTCCTACAAATGGACATATCTTCTCCACATTCACTCCACACAGGCTTTACAGTATTCTTTAAGTTTCAACCAGATCCCCCCACTTCCTTCTAAACTCTGAGTACAGACCCAGAGTCCTCAACTGCTCCTCACACCAGAGTCATTCTTGTAAACCTCCTCTGGACCCACTCCAAAGCCAGCACGTCCTTCCTTAGATACAGGACCCAAAACTGCTCACAATATTCCAAATACAGTCTGACCAGACCCTTATACAGCTTCAGCAGTACATCCCTGCTCTTGTATTCTAGCCCTCTTGAAATGAGTGCCATCGTTGCATTTGCCTTCCTGAGTGCCCAATGAACCTGGCTGTTAACCTTAAGAGAATCCTGAACTACAACTTCCAAGCACCTTTGTGCTTCAGATCTCCGGAGGCTTTCCCCATTTAGAAAATAGTCCATGCCTCAAATCTTTCCACCAAAGTGCATAACCTCATACTTTCTCATATTGTATTCCATCTGCCACTTTTTTGCCCTCTCTCCTAGTCTGTCCAAGTCCTTCAGCAATCTCCCCACTTCCTCAAAACTACTAGCCCGAATACCTATCCTTGTGTAATCTGCGAATTTATTAACAATGCCCTCAGTTCCTTCATCCAGATCGTTAATGTATAACATGAATAGTTGTAGTTCCAACACGACCCCTGCAGACATCCACTAGTCACTGGCTACTGTCCTGAAATACTGTCCGTATTTCCTTACTCTCTGAATTCTGCCAGTTAGCCAGTCCTGGAACTCCCTAACAGCATTGAGCACGTACCTGTAGCATGTGGACTATAGCAGTCAAAGAAAGCGGCTCGCCACCTTCTCCAGGACAATAGCAAGTGAAGTGAGTAAGTAGGAAAGCAAGGGGTATGTTGGCCTTCATTGTAAGGAGATATAAGCACAAGATTAAAGATGTCTTGTTGTAATTGTATAGGGCATTGGTGAGACAGCACCTGGAGTATTATGTACAATTTCTGAGCTTGTCTTCCCAAGGAAAATCCAGGCTGTAAGCTCAACGGTAGCATCTCATCTTTGAGAAGGCACTTTACAGCCTTCTGGAATCAACATTGAATTCAGCAACCTCAGATCATAACCACTGTATTACGTTTCTCAGAGCATTTCTGCTTTTCACATGTATATCTTCTTGATAGCTAGTTTTTCTTCCTTCACTATTCTTGCATCATCCCCTTTTGCTCTGTACAATCACGCTTAACAAAACAAAAGACATTTCTGAAGAAGGGTCTAGGCCCGAAACGTCAGCCTTCCTGCTCCTCTGATGCTGCTTGGCCTGCTGTGTTCATCCAGCCCCACACCTTGTTATCTCAGACTTGCATTCCTACACCTTTCATGGCTACCTGATGTCTCACACCTTACCATGTACTTTTAGAGAGGACTTTTGAATTGTGCTCTCTATGGTAATGAAGGAAATCCAGGTTGCACAGAACAACCTCCCACGCACAGAGTGAGATCAAAAGAAATGAGCCGATGACTCTCGGGAAATATTATATCCCACAAAACTCTTCTTTCTGATGTGGAGGTGCCACTGTTGGAGTCAGAATCAGAAGTCACACAACACCAGTTTGTAGTCCGACAGGTTTATTTGAAATCACAATTTTGGAGTACTGCTCCTTTGTCAGGTGAAATGTTCTTTTCTGAAGAAATGTGGCAACTATATTTTCTCAAATTCTCTGGTTCACTTGTGGCACATGGGCATTGCTGGCTTGGCCAGCATTTATTGCCCATCCCTAGTTGCCCTTGAGAAGGATGGTGGCGAGCTGCCTTCTTGAACCGCTGCAGTCCACATGCATGTTTGACCCGCACTGCCTTTGGGGAGGGAAAACCAGGATTTTGACCCAGCGACACTGAAGGAAGAGCAATGTATTCCCAAGTCAGGATGGTGAGTGTCTTAGAGGGAAACATGCAGTGATGGCGTTCCCATGTATCTGCTGCCCTTGTCCTTCTCGATGGAAGTGGTTGTGGATTTGGAAGGTGCTGTCTAAAGATCTTTTGTGAATTTCTGCAGTACATCTTGCTGCTGCTGCTGAGCATTGGTGGTGGAGGGAGTGGATGTTTATCGATATGGTGCCAATCAAGCGGGGGCTGCTTTGTCTTGGATGGTGTCAAGCTTTTTGAGTGTTGCTGGAGTTGCCCCATTCAGGCAAATGGGGAGTATTCCATCACACTCCTGACTTTTGCCTTGCAGACGGTGGATAGGCTTTGGAGAGTCAGGCGGTGAGTTATTCGCTGCAGCATTCCTAGCCTCTAACTTGCTCTTGTAATTGGTAATTCTGGTCAATGGTAACCACCAGAATTTTGATAGTTAGGGGGAGAGGGATGTTCAGTGATGGTAATGCCATTGAATGTCAAGGGGCAGTGATTAGATTGTTTCTTATTGAAGACGGTCATTGCCTGCCATTTCTGTGGTGCAAATGTTATTTACCATTTGTCAACCCAAGCCTTGATATTGTTCAGGTCTTTTTTGTATTCGAGCATGGACCCCTTCAGGATCAGGGGAGTCACAAATTGTACTGAACATTGTGCAATCATCAGCGAACATCCCCATTTCAGTCTGTATGATGGAGGGAAAGTCATGGTGAAGCGCTGAAGATGTCAAGTCCACACCAACCCTCCAACTGCATCCCACCCAGACCCAACCCTATTCTTGTAATCCCATATTTCCCATGGCTAATTCACCCTAACCTGCACATCTTTGGACAGTGGAAGGAAACCGGAGCATGTGGAGGGAACCCATGCAGACTTAGGGAAAATGTGCAAACTCCACACAGACAGTCGACCGAGGATGGAATCGAACCCAGGTCTGTGGCACTGAATGGCAGCATTGCTAACCACTGTGCCACCCAGAAGGTGGTGGGAATTTAGAACCCACTGCTAGTAAGGGTGGGAGAAACAGAAACCCTCACAATATTGAAGAACCATAGAACCATACAGTAGAGAAGAGGCCATTTGGCCTATCACCTCTGCTCCACCGTTCAATGAGATCAAGGCGGATCTGATAACCCTCAACTCCACTTTCCTGCCTTTTCTCCATAACCCTCAATTCCCTTATTGATTAAAAATATGTCGATCTCAGCCTTGAAGATACTTAATTTTCTCAAAACAAGAGACACAACACTGAATCGTTGTCCAGTTCTTTCGGAAGCATTATGAAGCATATGGACTGTGCAGGCTGTTCACACGGGCTTTCAATGGAGTCTGTTAGCTACCATCAATCAGGCTATACTGTCCAACCATCAAACTAGGACTTAGGTAGATGGTGTACATTTAAGGTGAGAGGGAAAAGATTTAAAAGGGGCCTGAAAGGCAACTTTTTCATACAGAGGACAGTGCATGTATGGAATGAGCTGCCAGAAGGAGTGATAGAAGCGGGTTATGGTTACAACATTTAGAAGACATTTGGATAGGTACATGGATAAGAAAGGTTTAGAGGGATATGGGCCAAACGCAGGCAAATGGGACAAGTTTAGCTTGGGAAACATGGTCGGCATGGACAAGTTGGACTGAAGGATCTGTTTCCGTGCTGTATGACTCTAAGGCGTGCACTTGCGATGCAATGGTGTGCAAGGCTATGGGAAAATGGGATTAGAATCGTTAGATGGTTGTTTTTGACTGGTACAGATGAAATGGGCTGAAAGGCCACTCTAACTCTACCTCAAACCGTAGCATTTATGACGATGCAAATAAAACAATTTGTACATAAAACTTTCCGTGTCAGATTGCAGTCACTCTTAGCTAAAGACAATGGTTACCAGAAGAGAAGTCCATCAGGTGGAACCAAACGGCAAACTAAACACGTTTTGGACCTCTGTAGCTATCACACTGTGACCTGATTGTTGCAGATGGGCCCAATCCAAGGTCCAGGACTACGTGCTGAGGGACACACTAAAACTCCAGGCAGCTGCCGTCAAGGCACAGTGGGGAATGACTACTGTCTGAGGTCTTTCTGCTAAAGTACAATGAGGGTCTGTTCAGTTTCAGACCCTCTTGTTGCCTCAATGTATGTAAACAGTGTCCTGCATCAGTAACAAATGCCTTTGGTTTTCACAACTGCAGGGAATGTCAGATTTGTTTGTTTTCTTGATGTGCAAACTCAACACAGAACTGCTGTAGTACCTGAGAACGTAAATAAAGATATTTTTAAGAATAAAGTTTATTTTGCAATTTAAAAAATCTACGTGTGATCTCTTGAATTAAGTCTTTGTTGTTCTGTCTCCAGTTACCTCCCATCTGTATCTTCTCCGAGGGGCATTTAATTTAACTAAAAGGGCTGGCTAACGAAGAAATGTTTACCCACCAGATATTTATTCTCTGTCTGTTGGAACGTCTCCACGTCCCGAAGCCCTCGGTGGTGGAAGTTCCTGTAGCATCTCCACCAACTGAAGAGCACCACGAGCTGGTCCAGGGAGCAGTGAAGCACCCAGGGAATGTACAAACCCTTTGGCAGCACCGGGGCAACCAGTAGGAGGCCCCAGTAGATGAGAATGCACAAGAAGTAAGGTATCTGGGTGGGGGATTCAATAAGCTTCTTAAAGGTCCGTTGGGATTTTCTCCTTACGTCTATTAGAGAACATGGAGAAAAGAAAATATATCACTGGTGGCATCATAAGCATTGAAGCATTAAACAAAGCAATGCAGCTGGCTCCTCTCTTCTTATACTCATAGAGCTGTGCAGCATGGGAACAGACCGTTCGGTCCAACTCATTCATGCTGACCATATACCCTAAACTGATCTAGTCCCATTTGCCAGCATTTGGCCCATATCCCTCTTAACCCTTCCCATTCATGTACCCAATCCAAACACTTTTTTAATGTTGTAATTATACCAGCCCCCACCACTTCCTCTGGCAGCTCATTCCATACATGGACCAGTCTCTCTGTGAAAAAGTTGCCCCTTAGGTCCCTTTTAAATCTTTCCCCTCTGACCATAAACCTATGCCCTCTACCTTTGGATCCCCCACCCCAGGAGAAAGACCTTAGCTATTCACCCTATCCATGCTCCCTCAAGGTCACTCCTCAGCCTCCGACGCTGCAGGGAAAATAGCCTCAGTCTATTCAGCATCTCCCTATAGCTCAAATCATTCAACCCTGGCAACATCCTTGTAAATCTTTTCTGAGCCTTTCAAGTCTAACAACATCTTCTACAGCAGGGAGGTCAGAATTAAACACAATATTCCAAATGTGGCCTAACCAATGTACAGCCACAACATGACCTCCCAATTCCTATTCACAGCGACACCTGGAGAAGTATGTAATATGTAATGGACCCAATGGGAACGGGTCCAGTACAGTCGGAACTTCCCTCCCTCAGCAGCAGCCTGTGAGAATTCAACAATAGGGCTCGATGTTTTTCAAGATTGACTTGGGATCATCCAAACATTGCTGAACTCGTCATCACACTGTTATGGCAAGAGTGGCACTTGGTGAATTGACCACTTGGGAGCCAACACAGGCACAGGGGGCCAAATGACCTCATTCTGTGCTGTAACCATTTGGTGAGCCTGTGATATCAACAGGCGGAGGCCATTCAGCCCATCATGTCTGTGGCAGTTCTTGATACAACTGTCTAATTAGACCCAATGCGCATCTTCCAGCTGTGCAAATAATTTCCCATTGAGTACCATCCATATCTATTTTCAATGAATTATTGAATCTGGTTCCACACATTGCTTTGATCTTGTAATGCAGAGAGATTCAGAAAGGGGAAGAGGAAGCTCGAGGGTTGAGTACCAGAATGGACCTGTTGGGCAGAATGGTCAGTTTCTTTGCTGTAGACTGTATAACTCAACGATTTACAGCAAAACTAAAAGTGTAAGCTTGTGGATGTCATAGTAGATCCACTGAAACATCATAATTCTTAAGAGACTTGACATGGTAAATGCTGTTTCCCCTCATGGGAGAGTCTGGGATCAGAGGGCATGGTCTCAGAATAAAGGGGTGCCAGTTTAAGACTGAGATAACGAGGAATTTCTTCCGTCAGAGGATTGAGAGTCTTTGGAACTCATTGCCACAGAGAGCTGTGGGGTGCCTTGTGTATATTTAAGGCTCAAATAGATTCTTGATCAGTCAGGGAATCAAGGGTTACTGGCACAGGGCAGGAAAGTGAATGTGAGGAATGTCAAATAAGACATGATCCTATTGGATGGTGGAGCAGGCTTGAGGGGCTGAATGGCCTACTCCTGTTCCTATTTCTTCTGGTCATCATGGCCTTGTGGCTCAGCCAGGAAGATTATTATTACTGATTGGATCCTCAAGTTTTAGAGTCGAGCCGACAGTGGACACTTCATTGTGTAATAGGGGAGGCGATGGCCTAGTGGTGTTATCGCTGGACTGTTAATCCAGGGAACCAGATAATGTTCTGGGGACCCAGGTTCAAATCCTGCCACAGCAGATGGTGGAATTTGAATGCAATAAATATCTGGAGTTGAGAATCTAATGATGATTGTGATTGTTGGAAAAACCCATCTGGTTCACTAATGTCCCTTTAGGGACGGAAACTGCCATCCTTACCTGGTCCGGCCTACATGTAACTCCAGACCCACAGCAATGTGGTTGACTCTTACCTGCCCTCTGGGAAATTAGGGATGGGCAATGAATGCTGCCTGGTCAGCGATGCCCTTATCCTATGAATGAATAAACAAAACACATCCGGTCTGACATACCCAATGCCAATGCGAAGGGAGTTAGTTGCAGGGAAAGACTGAAAGAGCAAAGTAAGGGAGAAAACTGTCCCTGGCCATGGGGAGATGGTCAGGATTTCACCTTTGAACCTGCAGACCGTTGACCTGAAGCGAGTCTGTCGCTGGAGGATCTCGGCCTTCCTGGTTGTCATGGTGTAGACTTGTCTGATCCCACAGGAGAGGATCCAGATCACTGAACTGATGCTGTAGATCAGCTCCTCATCAAAGATCACCGTGGGCAGGTAGAAGAAGACAATGAGGCCCAAATATGGCTGAAGTAAATCCATTGCTGACTCTGCACAGATAGAGAATCAGCTGTTACCGAGGAGATTTGATCTGCAGGATAATTGTAACATTGACTCACACAGCACAGACAGAAGCCATTCAGCCCATTGTGACCAGCTGGCTCTTGGAAGGAGCATTGAAATTGTCCAATGCCCTAGGGCCCAGCAAATTCTCACCTTTCAACCGTTTATCAAGGTCCCAGTCTACACTTTCTTTGTTGATGGGAGGAGTTACTTGGACCCTAACAATATTGGAATCATTCTAAACAGTCAAACCTGTGAGAAAGGCTATCGAGATTGTGAGAGTCTCAGCTGCCTCTCATCTTTGGGGAGAGATGGATCAGACCTTCAGACCTGTTTCATCTCGACTCTCTCATACATTACTGGATTATCCCAGATACAGGCTAGGATGATAAACCACCCCTCACCCTCTCACACTCAGTCACTCACCCCCACCCCCTCACACTCACACTCACCCTCTCACACTCACTCACTCACCCTCACCCTCACTCACTCACCCTCTCACACTCACCCTCTCACACTCACTCACCCTCACACTCTCACACTCACTCACCCTCACCCTCTCACACTCACTCACTCACTCTCACCCTCTCACACTCACCCCCTCACACTCACTCATGCTCACCCTCTCACACTCACTCACCCTCTCACACTCACTCACTCACCCTCACCCTCTCACACTCACCCTCTCACACTCACTCACCCTCACCCTCTCACACTCACCCTCACCCTCTCACACACTCACTCTCACCCTCTCACACTCATCCCCTCACACTCACTCATGCTCACCCTCTCACACTCACTCATGCTCACCCTCTCACACTCACCTTCTCACACTCACTCACTCACCCTCACCCTCTCACACTCACTCACCCTCACCCTCTCCCTCACCCTCACCCTCACACTCACTCACTCACCCTCACCCCGACACTCTCTCACACTCACCCTCTCATAGTCACTCACACACTCACCCTCTCACTCTCACACTCACTCACTCACCTTTACCCTCTCACACTCACCCACTCAACTTTACCCTCTCACACTCACCCACTCACAATCACTCACTCACATTCACTTACTGAATCACTCACACTCTCATTCTCCTTCTCACACTCACTGACTCTCGCTCTCATAACAACAGATACTCTCAGCTCCCCCATGCACACATCAGAACATTCACTCTCAACCACCCACACTCTCATCCTCACACAAGCACTCGCGCTCACCCTCTAACACACACTCACACCCATACTCACACTCATGCACCTAACACACACACACACACACACACACACACACACAGGGACATGCACAAACACACAGACACAGTTCCCCTACCTACTAACCTCATCCTGCCCCCTTGACCTGTCCGTCCTCCCTGGACTGACCTATCTCCTCCCTACCTCCCCACCTACACTCACCTTTACTGGCTCCATCCCCACCTCTTTAACCTGTCTGTCTCCTCTCCACCTATCTCCTCCTCTATCCATCTTCTATCCGCCTCCCCCGCTCTCCCTATTTATTTCAGAAACCCCTTCCCCTCCCCTATTTCTGAAGAAGGGTCTAGGCCCGAAACATCAGCCTTCCTGCTCCTCTGATGCTGCTTGGCCCGTTGTGTTCATCCAGCTCTACACTTTGTTATCTCAGATACACATTCGCTCAGACAGGAAGTGATCAGAAAAATGATTACCAGTCCTCACCCCACCTTTCTAGCCTGAGGAAATCAAAGTCAACTTTAACATTGGCTCTATCGCCAGGCCAAATTGGAATCATGTTCATGGCAGATCTTGTTGCCTCTTCGCTGTGTCCTGTTGGCAGTGCTGCCTACATGGCTCAGTCTGGGACTGGGCCTGGCATTGTCCTCACGCTGGCTGACCAGAAACTGCTTGGTGTCGCTCTCTCTCTCTCTCTCTCACCGGAATCAGGCCTCTGGATCCCATCACTTCCAAGACGGAGGTCACCTGTCACACCTTGCCTCGCGAAATAAGGTTTCTCTCTGGGAATATAAAGACCGGGCTTTCCACACGCAGCGGCTGAGAGACTCATTGAACCGTTGTGTTGGGCCCGAGTGGTTGGGGTCAAGGGTCAGAGTTCAGGCACAATAGAATGGACTCCCTCTCCCTTCCCCCATACACATGGCTTGGTCTGTCTCACCTCAAAATAGTTGAAGGTCTCAACCTGTGGAGCTCCAGGTGCCTCCACTGTGAAATACTCTGCGCAGCAACCATGACACCAGAATGAAGCAATCCGTGACATCACAACAATGGATTCTCATCCTCGTGGCCTGGTTGTGTCTCCACGGTGACCTGAATTTTGAATGAATTCCTGGTTGTTGAGGTCACAGCATGCTGCTGTCTGACAGAGTCACATAACGCGCCTAGAATCAGACTAGGGCCACACAAATGGCTACTCCACACTGGGGTCATTAATACCCCAGCAAGATATCATTCCAGTAGCTACTGCCTCACTACACCTCAAATGAAGTCTCTACTCTTCACTCTCCAACTGCCTCCCAATTTCTTTGTTGTGCGTTCTTCAATGGTTAATTATGAACATAATTATAAATATCATTGATCATCAAAAAATGTCATTCCTTAGCACCTGCCAAACCCACGACCACTTCCATCTAGAATGACAAGGGTTTTACACAGCTTTGTGAAGATGGTTGAGTTTAAGAGCTTCCATTCTGAGCTAGATTCCTGTAGAATTGACAACATAGCCCATCTATCCACAGTAAAGGTATGTTTGTTTACTCCAGTATGTATTTAAACGTCAATCTTTTCACCCTTCTCAGATAGGTCTATCCTGGCGGTGGGACACAATATATACAGAGATGATGATAGCTGTGTCTGGGATATTGATTCAGTGGGTATGAGTATGCCAGGAAATGACCATTTCCAATAGCAGACAACCTAATCTCCACCCCTTGACATTCGATAGAGCTACTATCACTCAATCCCCAACTATCAACATCCCAAGGGTTACCATCGACCACAAACTCAACTGGACTCATCATATAACACAATGGCCACAAGAGCAGGTCATAGCCTAGGAATACTGCAGTGAGTAACACACCTCCTGACTCCCTAAGGCCTGTCCACACGCTACAAGGCACAAGTCAGGAGGGTGATGGAATACTCCCCACTTGCCTGGATGGGTGGAGCCCCAACAACACTCAAGAAGCTTGACACCATCCAGGACAAAGCTGCCCGCTTGATTGGCACCATATCCACAAGCATCCACTCCCTCCACCACTGACGCTCAGTAGCAGCAGTGCGTACCATCTACAACATGCACTGCAGGAACTCAGCAAAGTTCCTTAAACAGCACCTTCCAAACACACAACGACGTTTCCATCTAGGACAAGGATAGCAGATACATGGGAACACCACCACCTGCAAGTTCCCCTCTAAGACACTCACCGTCCTGACTTGGAAATATATCGCTATTCCTTCACTGTTACTGGGTGAAAACCCTGGAATTCCCTCCCTAACAGCATTGTGGGTCAACCTACAGCAAGTGGAATTGCAACGGTTCAAGAAGGCAGCTCACCCCCACCTTCTCAAGGGGCAACCCCAGTGATGGGAAATAAATGCTGACCCAGCCAGCAATACCCATGTCCCATGGGTGAAAAAAAAAATGGCTGTTCCTTGACTGGGCTGTCAGCCAGTTCTCCCCAATAGTGGCACCGGCCTCCAGGTGTTAGTGAGGATGACTTTGCAGGGTCAACAGAGCTGTTTCTTCTGTTGTTGTTTCCAAGGCCCAGGTCAACGCCAAGTGTCTGCCCAGTTTCTTTCCTTGCTTTAGACTCTGTTTTGGTTTACTACAACTGAGTGACTTGCTCAGCCATTTCAGAGGGCAGTTAAGAGCCAAACACATTGCTGTAGGTCTAGAGTCACATGTAGGCCAGACAGGGTAAGGAAAGCAGATTTCCTTACCTAAAGGTCTTTAGTGAAGCAAGTGAGTTTTTATTTATTTCATCGAAGGTTGATAATATCGTAGATTCTCCGATGAGGGGAATCATCCTCTCAGCATTTACCCCATCAAGCTCCTTAAGAATCTGAAACGTTTCAATGAGATCATGAGGGAGATGTAGGGTCATAGGGATAACAACATAACACAGCGTTAACGAGAACATGAAAGTTTTATCTGCAGTATGGTCCTGTTTATGAGGATGTATGTGCTGACCTAGTCAGGTAAGTGAACTGTAAAACAGTTTAGCGAACTGTGAGGGTTAAAACTATACATTGACACGCTCACTTTTTCTGGGAGAGACCTTGGTGGACTTCTGCTTAGTGTGTTTCCAGCATATGCTTGAATACAGACTTTAAAAACTGTGCCCAAGACTTGAAAGGGGATGCATTTAAAATAAAACAACAGTAGCATAGGGTTGGGAGGGAGGGAGTTGTCCTGGGAGTCGTCAATGTTAACTCCAGATCAGATCAAAGATAGGCAGGAAAACACCTCCTGCTTGTTCCGACCTATTACCCTCCTCGGCTAATGAGTCAGTGTTGCTCCACGTTGATCACTATTTGGAGGAAACATTAATGGTGGCAAGGGGTCAGAATGTACTCTGTGGTGGTGGGGGGCTGGGGCGGGAAGTTTCAGTGTTCGTCAGCAGGAGTGACTCAGCAGCTGCACTACTGACTGATCTGGTTCACTCTCAAAGGACACTGTTGCAAGACTGGGACAGCGGCTGGTGAACACAGAGCCGACAAGAGAGAAAGGTTCGTTTGACTTTGTCTTCATCTGATTTACAGATCTGCATCTACATCCTGCAGATGCATCTGTTCATGACAGTGTCAGTATGAGTGACTACTGCACATTCCTTCTGGAGACAAAGTCCCACCTTCGCACTGAGAATAACCTCCATCCTGTTGTGTATCACCATGCTAAATGGGACAGACTTCAGACAGATCTGGCAACTCAAGACTGGGCATCCATGATGCGCTGTGGGCCATCAACAGCAGCAGAATTGTACTCCGGTACAATCCACAAACTCATGACCCAGCATATCCGCTACTCAACCGTTACCATCAAGCCAGAGGATCAAGAGTCAACAAACGTGGAGCTGGAGGAACACAGCAGGTCAGACAGCATCAGAGGAGCAGGAAAGTCAACGTTTCAGACCAAAACCCTTCACCAGGACGAGGGAGGAGGAGATCCACCTGACTGACCTCGCTAAAATCAGTACATCAGTACACCATACCTAAAAATGAGGTGTCAACCTGGTCAGTCTACCAAACAGGACTATTTGTATGACAAATAGCAGAAGCAGCGAGTGATAGATAGAGATAAGTGATCCCAAAACCAACAGATTCTGTATTGATGAGGGTACAATTCCTGTGTGGGTGGGAGTACAGTGAATGTGTGGATTGGGCAGAGTTCAGGGGCATGGGGTACAGTTCCTGTGTTGATGAGATATAGTCCTGTGTTGAAGGGATACAGTTTCTGTATTGATGGGGTATAGTTCCTGTGTGGACCATGTATAGTTCCTATTGTTGGGGCATGGTTCTTCCATTAATTCACCTTTCATCCTAAGATTTGCTGAACTGGAAAAGCAATTCCTTATGTTTCATGTTATGAAGTGTTTGAACATGTCAAGGGCTGGTTAAATTGTTAATGGTAGTTTCTGACAGTGTTTCTCGTTTTTAATTCTGCGATTCTACCCATTTATTTTTAAGCCCACTAATGCTGGTGACAGAGGAAGTTAAATTCTATGTTATGCCGAGTGTTTACTGTCCCTTGTTGTGAAAATTGGGGAACTGCTCAACTACAGTTCAGTCACTTTTGTCTTGAACCACAGCCCATCTGAGTAGCTGCAGTTCTCCGATGAGCCACGATGTGGCAGCAAAGCACTGATTGTGGGGGATTTAGATCAGGTTCTTTCATTGAGTTTGGTGATGCCATTTGGCCCATTCTGTCTGCTGCACATTCTGAACGTACAATTCCCTTAGTGACATTTGCCTGCCTTCCCCATGCAACATTATACGTTCTTCCTTTTCAGATAACAGTCTAACTCCCTAATGAATGTTTCAATTGAGCCTGCCTCGGCTGCAGTTTTAGGCTGTGCATTTCAGACTCTTAACTACTCGCTGTGTGAAAACCTTTCTCATTGTGTTGCTTTTGTTTCTTTGCAAATTTCCTTAAATTTACACCATCACATTTGCAAGTGGGAAGTGATCCCTACCTACCCTGTCCAGGCCCCTTGGGACTTTGAACGCCTCTTTTCAATGCAGCTTCGTTATCACTGGGCTAACAAGTGTAGAGCTGGATGAACACAGCAGGTCAGGCAGCATCAGAGGAGCAGGAAAGCTGACTTTTCAGGTCAGCACCCTTCTGAATTTCTGAAGAAGGGTCCCAACCCGTAATGTCAACTTTCCTGCTCCTCTGATGCTGCCTCGCCTGCTGTGTTCCTCCATCCACCCCACACACACACACGCACATGCACACACGTACACACTCACTCAGAAAGATACACACACAGACAGACACACACACACACCCGTGCAAATGCATTCTCGCAGACACACAGGCAGACACACACAGAGACAGATACACATACTCTCATACTCACATACACACACATTCTCTCAAACACACATACATTGTACATGATTCCAGATGTGGGTGTAGGTAGGTAAGGGTTAATGACAGTTTAAGCAGCTGTGAAAAAACAGTACTTTTCACAAACTGATGATGTCCAAAAAGGCTAAACAGCCGACAGAGCATTGTTTAATATGTGGTCACTGCTGGAACATAGGACACACAGCACATGAAGATCCCATAAACATCAACATGATCAATGACCAGATATATAATGCCTTCTGGTGATATGGGTCAAGGTAGACACTAGGGGGAACATCCCTCTCACTTTCATAACAGAGCAACCAATTGACATCAAACATCAGCCCAAAAGGTGGTTGGCAAGGGCCACTGAATAATTTTAAGGTGGAAGCAGATAGATTCTGGTTAGGAAACGGAATCAGAGATTATTGGGCGACCAGTGGGAATGTGTGATTCAAAACTCAACAGAACAGCCAGGATCTATCCCATCAGGATGGCACGGTGACTCCCAGTGCCAGGGAAGTGGCTTCAATTCCACCCTCAGGCAAATGTGTAGAGTTTGCAAAATCTCCCCATGTCTGTGTGGGTTTCCACCAGGTGCTCTGGTTTCCTCGCACAGCCCAAAGAGGTGCAAGTTAGTGTGGATTAGCCATTGAAAATTACCCCTTGTGTCCAGAAACGTGCAGGTTTAGGTGGATTAGCCATGGGAAATGTGGGGTTACAGGGATAGGCTGGGGGACCGGGTCTGGATCGGATGCTCTTTGGAAAGTCAATGCAGACTCGATGGGCCCAATGGCCTGCTTCCACACTGTAGGGATTGAATGGTGGAGCACGCTCTAATGGCCTTGTTTTGTTCCTAACTTGTGTGTACGTATTAAATAAGGCCTTGGGCTCATGTCTCAGCATCGAGGTGGCCCCTCTGGCAGTAGGCAGCACTCTCACGGTACTGCACTGAATTTGCCTCCAACATAAATTAGGCTCAGGAGAAAGTTGCAAACTCGTTTCATTTCCAGCCTTTACCAGAGCTCCCGCTGGAAGAGTCACATTCTGCCAGCTTTGAAACAAGTTTCCCTTTTCTGGAAATTCCAGATAACCACAGAAGGTGGCTATGACCCAGAGGAGGATGAGAGACAGAGGGAAGGAGGGGAAAGGATGGACAAACGCTAAAGGTTGTAATAACATAATGAGCAATAGTTGACCCCAGGCGTGCCTGTGACATGGGGTTGGAGGTCAAAGGTTACAGATAGGGATTCCCAATGAGCTGCTCAATGTTAGCTTTAGATTTAATATTGTCACTTGTACCTTGGTTACTAAAACTGAAACAGCTTCAAGAGTTCATCTTTCCCTCTCCGTAGCCTTCGCCTTCTCTGCTCATCCATTCGCCACCATCTGATCTCGTCCCTGCGATCGTGGCAATCTGCTCCTTTCCCGCTACCACCGGCTCCATTGCATCCACGTCCGCCATCCCCCGAGCTGGAGACGGCGATGCTGTGTGAGTCCGGTACCTCCTCCGACATTGAGCATCAACCGACAGGGTCCTGGCTCTGAGTCGACCAATGGGGTCCTGGCTCCAGGTTGACCAAAAGGGTCCTGGCTCCAGGTTGACTGATGGGGTCCTGGCTCCAGGTTGACCGATAGGGTCCGAGCTCCAGGTTGACGAAAGGGGTCCTGATTCCAAGTCGACCGATAGGGTCCTGGCTCCAGGTTGACCGACGGGGTCCTGGCTCCAGGTTGACCGACGGAGCCCTGGCTCCAGGTTGA
>JAHRHZ010000008.1:15656133-15680043 GCA_024137785.1 Ginglymostoma cirratum | reverse complement strand
GTTAGGGTTAGGGTGGGGGATTAGTGTGTGGTGTTAGGGTTAGGGTGGGGGATTAGTGTGAGGTGTTAGGGTTAGGGTTAGGGTGGGGGATTAGTGTGAGGTGTTAGGGTTAGGGTTAGGGTGGGGGCTTAGAGTTCGGGTGAGTGTTTAGAGTTGGGGTGGGTTGTTATGTTTAGGGTGAGGTATTAGCATTAGGGTGGGGGATTAGCGTGAGGGTTTAGGCCTAGGGTGAGTGCTTAGACTTGGGTTGGGGGTGTTATTCTTAGGGTGGGGGGTTAGGGCTAGGGTAAGTGTTTAGGGTTATGGTGAGCAATTAGGGTTCGGGTAAGGGGTTAGGGTGAGGGTAGGGGGTTAGTGTGAGGGGTCAGGGTTCGGGTAAGGGTGGGGGTTAGGGATTAGGGTGAGGAATTAGGATTAGAGTGAGGGATAAAGGTTAGGGTGAGGGGCTAGGGTTAGGAGAGTAATTAGGGTTAGAGTTAGAGTGACGGGCAGGATGAATGTGAGGAATTAGGGTTAGGGTGAGGGGTTAGGATTGGGAAACGTTAGCGTTAGGTTAGGGTGAGGATGAGGGTTAGGGTGAGGGGTTAGGATTGGGAAACGTTAGCGTTAGGTTAGGGTGAGGATGAGGGTTAGGGTGAGGGGTTAGGATTGGGAAATGTTAGCATTGGGTTAGGGTGAGGATGAGGGTTAGGGTGAGGATGAGGGTTAGGGTGAGGATGAGGGTTAGGGTGAGGGGTTTGGATTGGGAAACGTTAGCGTTAGGTTAGGGTGAGGAATTAGGGTTAAGGTAATGGTTAGTCTAACCTACACTAACCCCAGGGTGTAGAGACACAATGCAGCAAGTGAGGGAGTTACAGGATTTTGATCCACACTCACTCGTTAACCAGCTAACAGCAAGCCAGCATGTTTCAGGCAGCTGCTCAGAGTGAGGAGGGGGTTCCTGCACACTGACACCCCCTTCCCACATCCCTCCGCACCACCCACCCTCAGGCAGCGACAGAATGAGAGCAGCAGTTCAAGCTGCATTGTCTTTGTATCACAATGGGCAAAGAAAACAGAGCAGGTCACCCTCTGCCTAGCTCACCCCTGGGGATGAACTGTCCGTCTGTCTGTGGGGGAGGAGGAGCTTCCCAATCCTCAAGTCTGTCCCTGCATGGAGCAGGGCGTACAGGAGACCTGCCCTGTGTGGGTCTGCTTCAAGTTCACTGGCCTGAAGTAATGTGTGAATGGGCTGGTGGGTGGGGCGGGGGCTGAGGGGCTGGGCTGGAGTGGGGACAGCCCTCATCTATATTCAACTCTTCAGTCCCTGGAGCCCAGACCCAGGAACAATTGAGGACTGGACGCACGGCCGATAAGCAGTTTCACATTCACTGAGTCTGAACAGCTTCAGGGAGACTCTGCGTCCCTCCTGTTTCAGCCGTCCTCCTTTTTAATGTAACTCCTCTCCTCCTTTCTCTCCAGCTGGCACAATTACTCATTCTCATATGGCTGTTCTTTGTGCTGGGCTGTTCAACCTTGGGGCTTCACAGCTAGGTCTAAATTGCTGGAGAAACTCAGCAGGTCTGGCAGCATCTTTAGAGAGTCATAACAGTCATGCAGAGAGAGGAGCAGAGTTAACGCTTTGAGTACAGTGACCCTTCAATGGAACGTCCCAGCCAGCTCTAACATACACATAAACACACACACACACACTCTCTCTGACACACACACACCCAACACACACACTCTCTCTCTCACACACACATACACACACCCAATGCACACTCTCTCTCTCACACACACAACATAAACACACCCAACGCACACTCTCTCTCTCACACACACACAGACACACACGCACACACACACACACACACACACACACTTCCAGCTGACTAGCTTTCAGGAGCAGGACACCCGTTTCCCTGCAATACACTCAGCACCTTTAAGATCGATATCATCCATTGAGCACTTTGGGAAATCCTGGGGATGAAAGGTGCTTCCTCCATATTGTCCTGGAGGGGAACTGGGCAAGAATGTTAGCCACTGAACTGGAGCTGAGTGAGTTTGTGTGTGTCTGTCAGTATATGAATGTATGCATGTGTGCTTGTGCTTGTGTGGATGTATATATCCATGTATGTTTGTGTGTCCGTGTGTATGTGAATGCGCGCGGCTGTCTGTTTTTGTAGGTTTGTATTTCCACGGATATGCGTGTGTATGTCTGTCTGTGAAAGTGTGTGTTTCGGCATGAGTGTATGTGTGTGTTTTGGGATGTGTGTGTGTCTGTGTGTGCATGTGTAAGCGTCTGCATTTTTGAGGTATGTCTGTG
This sequence comes from Ginglymostoma cirratum, assembly GCA_024137785.1. Lineage (NCBI taxonomy): Eukaryota > Metazoa > Chordata > Chondrichthyes > Orectolobiformes > Ginglymostomatidae > Ginglymostoma > Ginglymostoma cirratum. Next base: position 15,677,735 of record JAHRHZ010000008.1, on the reverse strand, counting down.
TGAATGTGAGACAACAAGGTGTAGAGCTGGATGAACACAGCAGGCCAAGCAGCATCATAGGAGCAGGAAAGTTTGACGTTTCGGGCCTAGACCCTTCATCAGAAATTCTGCTGTCAGAAATTATGATGCTGCTTGGCCTGCTGTGTTCATCCAGCTCCACACCTTGTTATCTCGGATTCTCCAGCATCTGCAGTACCTATTATCTCTGTGTGAAATTGTATGCTTTGGGATGCGTGTGGCTCTGTGTGTGCACGGCTGTGTTTTTGAGATGTGTGTGGCTGTCCATGTGTGAATGCATGTGTGTAGGTTTCTGTGATTTTAGGATGCACTCTGTCTGTGTGTAAATGTGGATGAATGTGATTTTAGGATGCACTGTGTCTGTGTGTAAATGTGGGTGTATGTGATTTTAGGACGCACTGTGTTTGTGTGTAAATGTGGGTGTCTGTGGTTTTGGGGTGCACTGTGTCTCTCTTTATGTAAATGTGGGTGTCTGGTTTTGAGATGTGTGATGTGTGTGTGTGTGTCTCTGCGCGTGAATGTGTGTGTTTTGGAATGTGTATGTTTTTGCGGTGTATGTGTGTGTGTGTGTGTTGGCATATTTAAATAAAATGCCCCCTAATTTTTCTGGATTCTAACGAATAAATGCCTAACTTCTTTAGCTGTTCACTGTCAGTCTACCCCAGCGTTTATAAATTTAATAAGTTTATCCCAGTGAACATCTTTTGAACCATGTCCAATGCCAGCACTTTCTTTCCTAAATACGGGGACCAAAACTGTACACAGCACTCTGGGCACAGACTTTACCAACATCCTGTGCAGTCATAACGACTTCCCTATTATTAAACTCCAATAAAGGCTAAGTTCCATTTTCCTTCTTAATTACTTGCTACACTTGTGTGCGAACTTTTTTATGCTTTGTGCACAAGAACACCCAGATCCCTCTGTGCACAACATTATTGAAGACTCCATTTAATTAACAGTCTACATTTTCATTGTTCCTGCCAAACTGCATGACCTCACAGTTTCCCACATTAAACTCCATCTGACAACTTTTTGCCCACACACAACTTATCTTTATCCTGTGACTAATTTTTTTAATGTCCTCATTACACATTGTCTTACCCCCTATTTTGGTATCATCAGCAAATTTGAATACTCCTCTTATTACATCTTTCCGACCTGAAAAGATCCGTTAATCCCAACTCTCTGACTTCTGTGCATTAACTAGTCCTCAATCCACGCTTATACATTACCCCAACGCTGTGAGCTCCTATCTTGTGCAATGACCTTTTATATGGCATCTTATAGAATACTCTCTGGAAATCTAAATACTTTACATATCAGTTCCCCTTTATCAATTCTGCTTGTTAAATTTTCAAAGAATCCTAGCAAATTTGTCACATGATTTCCCCTTCAAAAACATGTTGACACTGTTTGATTGAAATAAGCTTTTCTAAATGTCCTGCTATTTCTTGCATTAATAATGGACTCTAGTGTTTTCTCAATGACAAATGTTAGGCTAACCATTTTATAATTTCCTCATGCTGTCTCCCTCCTTTCTCGAACCGGGGCATCATATTCGCAGTTTTCCAAACCACTGGCACCTTCCTAGAATCCAACAGCTCTGGAATATTTCAACCAATTCTTCCACTATCTCTGGAACCAGTTTCTTTAAAACCCTTGGTTGCAGACCACCAGGCCCTGGTGACTGGTCTGCCTTTAGTCCCATTAGTTTGCACTCTTACACTCTATACATTTGTCTTCTGTGTTACCACTACCCAACTGATTCATCCAGTCAACATGTAGATTAAACTCACCCTTAAGAATTAGTGATAGTAGGAACTGCCGATGCTGGAGAAGGGTCCAGACCGAAACGTCAGCTTTCCTGCTCCTTTGATGCTGCTTGTGTTCATCCAGGTCTACAACTTGCTATCTTAAGAATTAGCATCTCCTTCTTTACATATCTTCATTATTTCCTGATTTAAACTTTGTCTTAGAGTGAGGCACCTCTTCAGAGGCCTATATAATCCCGAAATGTGACTTCTCTCCCTTGCTATTCTGTATGTCCTCCCACAATGATTTCATATCACAATCTCTTGCACCTGTATCTCTGCTCACCACTACACTCCCACTATTAAGAAAGCTACCCACCTCCATTCCCTTCTTGTTTCTTCTTCTGAAATATTGAACACTCCTTGAACATCGAGTTCCCAATCTTGGTCACCCTGCAACCATCTCTCTGTAATGGTTATCAAATCATATTTGTCAAATCAAATATTATCAAATCAAATTGTGCCACCAACTCACCTATCCTGCTGTGAGCCTTGAGATTTGACTTATTTTTACCAATATTGCTTACTGCCCTGCACTTTTCTGTGTGTATTTTTTTACTTCTTCCTGACACAATTTGTTCATGTGGGTAAAGCGTGTTTGAATGCAGGTCTAGGTTGTTTGTCTATCTGTGTGCATATCTGTGTGCGTGTGTATGTGCACTCAACATTTCCATCATTTCTATTGAGATGCAGCTGCCCCAGCCATAAACCATCCCCCGCAGTAACAATCTGTCAGTACAGAACCGTTTTGAATGTGTAAAAATGCCTCTTCACAGAAGCACTTGACAAAGAGGGGATCTGTCGAGATGTTAACGAGAAAGTGCTTACAACACCATGCATAGGATGAAAAGGGACAGGCGGTGAGGTGAGGGAGGGTGGAATAGGGGGCGGAGAGGGGAGGGAAGAGGTTGAGCTGGGCTGGGCGTGTAAATGGTTTTCAAATATCCAGCTAATTGTTTGCTGAACGGGCCTAGAGAGGAGGCAACAGAAGTTACATTGAAGGGCGTCAGAGCAAAAAACAGCTGCTTCATCTCAGACTGCAAGTGAGATCGAGTGACGTGCCAATTTGAGATTCATTGCTGCCCATTTAACAAGTGCAAACCAGCCGGGACCTTCTTCTGCTCAGCAGTAATTACAGTGATTAGCAGCAAGATAAGTGGCACATGAAAGCAGTCCCTGTGCACTCCACTCAGACCATGTTGGCCCCATCTGCAATCCCATGCTTTCTATCACATCTTTAGCATAATTTAAATGTCCCAAAGTGAGTCACAGGTAAACATCTGACACTGACTCACTGAAGGAGATAGTAGGATGAGTGACTAAGTTCCTGTGCACTGAGGTAACAGTCTGGTGTATTTCCAGACTGTGTAAATGTGTGTGAGATAGACTGAATGAGACTCATTCAGGACTCAAAACGTTAATCTGTTTCTCTCTCCACAGATGCTGCCAGGCCTGCTGAGTTTCTCCAGCGATCCCTGTGTTTATTTCAGATTTCTAGCATCCGCAGTATTTTGCCAATTAAAAACTTCTAAGATGTGCACAAGCTCTGAGATCGCTGAATAAATTAGACCCATTTGCTCATTAAATTTCATTTGGGATGGAAACAAGTGCCAAGTGTATTTATCAATGCATCATTCTCACTGATTCACAGAATTATAGAATACAGAAACAGACCCTTCGGTCCAACTCATCAATGTCGACCAAGTTTCCCAAACTAAACTAGTCCCACTTGCCTGTGATTGGCCCATATCCCTCTAAACTTTTCCTATCCATGGACCTGTCCAAATGTCTTTTAAATGTTGTAACCGTACCTGTATCTACCACTTCCTCTAACAGATCATTCCACATACAAACCACCCTCTATATGAAAAGTTTGCCCATCAAGCCTCTTGTAAATTTTTCTCACCTCACTTTAAAAAATGCCCTCTAGTTTTGAACTCCCCTACCCTAGGGAAAAGACCTTTGCTATTCACCTTATTTGTGCCCCTCATGATTTTATAAACTTGTATAAAATCACCTTTCAACTTCCTATGTTTCAGGGAAAAATGCCCCAGCCTGTCCAGATAACTTAAAACCTTCCATCCCGGCAACATCTTGGTAAATCTTTTTCAAACTCCCTCCAATTTAGTAATATCCTTCCTCAAGCAGGGTGACCAGTACACAGTCCTCCAAAAGTAGCCTCACCAACGTCCTGTACAAACTCAACATGACGCCCCATCTCCTGTACTCCATTGTCTGAGCAATGAAGCTAAGCATGCTAAACAGCTTCTTAACCACCATGTCTGCCTGCGATACAACTTTCAAAGAATTATGTACCTGAATCCCTAGGTCTCTGTTCGACACTACCCAGAGTCCTGTCATTAACTGTATTATTCCTGCCCTTGTTTGTTTTACCAAAATGCAAAACCTTACATTTATCCAAATTAAACTCCATCTGCCACTCCTCAGCCCATTGACCCAGTTCCCTATGTAATCTTGGATAACCTTCTTCATTGTCAAATATCTCACCTATTGTGGTGTCATCCGCAAACTTACCAACTTGCCTCATAAATTCTCATCCAAATCCTTTATATAAATGATGAACAAAAGTCTGCAGCACTTTCTTTAGGCCCGAAACGTCAAGTTTTCCTGCTCCTATGATGCTGCTTGACCTGCTGTGTTCATCCAGCCCCATGCTTGTTATCTCGGATTCTCCAGCATCTGCAGTACCTTTTATCTCTGCAGCACTTTCTTCTAGGTTTTGCCTTACCAGAATGTCATCAGCTATTGGTCCTACAGCATATAAAAACATGTTGACTTGATGGCACTAGCACTATAGGAAGGACATTTGGAAACTAGAAAAGGTTCAGAAGAGATTCAGAGGATGTTGCCAGGGTTGGAGGGTTTGAGCTATAGGGAGAGGATGAATAGACTGGAGCTATTTTCCCTGGATCATCAAAGGGGTGACCCTATTGAAGATTATAAAATCATGAGGGCCATGGATAAGGTAAATAGGCAAGGTCTTTTCCCCAGGGTTGGAGAATCCAAAACGAGAGGGCATAGGTTTAAGGTGAGAGAGGAAAGATATAAAAGGGACCTACGAAGCAATTTTTTCACACAGACGGTGGTGCGTGTATGGAACGAGTTACCAGAAGGAGTAGTGGAGGCTGGTACAATTACAATATTTAAAAGGCACCTGGATGCATATATGAATAGGAAGGGTTTAGCGCAATATGGACCAGATGCTGGCAAATGGGACTAGATTTATATAGGATATCTGGTCGGCATGGACAAGTTGGAATTAAGGAGACGTTTCCATGCTGTACAACTCTATAACTATGACTGTATTTCAAAAGGAATGAAATAAAGAAGTAGGGAGGTTTTGTTAAAACTGTACAAGGCACTAGTCTGGTTGGCATGGACGAGTTGGACTGAAGAGTCTGTTCCTGTGCTCTATATCTCCATGACTTTGTGTGTAAGCCTGAAGCCATTCAATCATACAGAAACTGCCAGTACCAGAGCTCCTCATAGTGGGTCCTTGTGCTTTATTGATGGTTGGGGTAATGGTGAGGCTTCCATTAGAGCGGCCATCCATGCAGACAATTGTACCGGGCTGACTGAGGTGAATAATTGGATCTTCCCATCTTGCAATTCTGTATTTTCACTCTCCAATGAATTGTTCTATCACAGATAGACTTCAAAGTGTTACAAGGTTTGTTTTTTATCTGCCTTTAAGAGTCTTTCCACCCTGTAGCCCTGTCACTAAAGGCTTCTGAGGCCTTTGCCCTGACTTTGTGAAAGATTCCTGGCTCTGGAGGTTTACTCTCTGGTGGTCGCCATGTTTTATCTTGTGCGTTGAGCCAGTACTGAGAACTGCATATTGATGTTCTCGGGTCCTGGGTTCAAATCCTACCACGGGAGATGGTGAAATTGGAATTTAATAAAAATCTGGACTTTACAAAAGGGTCTCCTGGTGACAGCGTAACCATTGTTGAATTGTCAGAAAAAAACCCACCGATCTCCTTCAGGGAAGGAAATCTTCCATCCTTACCTGGTCTGGCCTACATGTGTCTCTAGACCCACAGCAATGTGGTTGACTCCTAACTGCCCTCTGAAATGGCCCCAGCAAACCACTGGAAACAAGGACATTTAGGAATAGGCAATCACATCCCGCGAACAAATTGTTAAAACAAAAACCCAATGTTCCCAGAGCATTAGCCTGAGTCTTTGGATTCCTGGTATCTGAGGTCTGGTACCAGTATCTGAGGTCGCTGAGTCATTTAATTTAGTTTACAAACAAGGGACAAGAGCAGGCCACTCGGCCCTTCAGGCTTGCTCTCTCAATCAACAAGATCGTGGCTGATCGATTTTAACCTCAACTCTACATTCCTGCACATCCCCAATAAATTTCCATCCTCTTGGTCATCAAGAATCTATCTACCTCTGCCTTAAAACTATTTAGACATTCTGCAACTTTGCAGAGGGGAATTCCAAAGACTCAATCCTCACAGAAAAAAGAAGTTTCCTCATCCCCATCGTATATGGGTGTCCTTTTATTTTTAAACTGTGACCCCTAGCTCTAGGTTCTCCTATAAAAGGAAACATCCTTTCCACATCTACTCAGTCAAAATTCCCTCAGGATCGTATATGTTTCAATTCAGTCACCTCTGATTCTTCTGAACTCCACAGGATACAGGCCTAGTATGTCTAGCCTTTTCCTCATAAAGCATTTCATGAAAGTAGTGACAGAAATAAAATGCAGACCGTTTGCCCAGTTCTGTTTGGGCACAGTTTAGTTCCTCATTCGTACTTCAATCCCTCTCACCTCTGTGTTGTAGACTCAGTTAACACCATGTATTCGTAATTAGTCACTTTGTTCTGTCATTCTCAATCTTCCCCTTTCATCATTTGCCCTCGATTAAAAAAGAATTGTTCACATTGACCTAAAGCCTTACTGTCTCCCCCTGAGCCCTTGTCTCCCAGTTCCCAGTTAGCACACACAAGCAGCTTCAACACCTGAGCCATGATGAGTTAGCAAGCCTGGTTTGGAATGGGGCAAAGTACATAAGTAACAGGACAAAGACTGACCAGAGATAGTAGGAACTGCAGATGCTGGAGAATCTGAGATAACAAGGTGTGGAGCTGGATGAACACAGCAGGCCAAGCAGCATCGGAGAAGCAGGGAGGCTGACGTTTCGGGCCTAGACCCTTCTGCAGAAACTGACTGACCAGCACTATCTTTGTCATTTGTATCAGAATGATTTTAACATATCATGTATTTTTTACAAATTTACAAACTAGGATGTTGGTGGAAGTCTACCATGTGGCCTCCAGTTTTAAGTATTCACTCCCTCCACCACCAATGCTCAGACGCCATGATGTGTACAGTCTACAAGATGCACTTCACCAACTCACCAAGGTTCCTCCAGCCCCATCTTCCAAACCCATGACCTACAGCATCTGGAAGGACAAGCAGATACATGGGACCGTCAGCCCCTGCAAGTTCCCCTCCAAGCCACTCACCGTACTGACTTGAAAATGTACCGTTGTTCCTTCAGTGTTGCTGGGTCAGCATCCTGGAAGTTACTCCCTCAGGGGACTATGGGCAGCTCCTGTACGAAATGAACTGCAGCAATTCAAGAAGGCAGCTCACCACCACCTTCTCCAGGGCACAATTAGAATCATAGAATCCCTACAGTGCAGAAAGAGGCCATTTGGCCCATAAAGTTTGCACCAACCCTCCAAACTGCATCTCAACCCAAACCCAGCCCCCATAACCATAACCCACGCAGACTCGGGGAGAATGTGCAAACTCCACACAGACAGTCGGCCGGGGGTGGAATCAAACCCAGGTCCCTGGTGCTGTGAGGCAGTAATGCTAACCACTGAGTGAGCCACTGTGCCACCCAATTTAGCTGAAAACTGAAAGAACTGCGGATGCTGTAAATCAGGAACAAAAACAGAAGTTGCTGGAAAAGCTCAGAAGGTCTGGCAGCATCTGTGAAGGGAAAAAACAGAGATAATGTTTCAGGCCCGGTGACCCTTCCTCAGATGAGGTGGGTTGGGGAAGTGGAGTGTGAAAAACTGTAAAAGCAGCAAGAAATGGCTAGGGCTGGAGAGCTGGTCAGCTGGCACAGGCTGGTGCCGGAGGGCAGTGGGAACAGAGATAAGAACATATTTGCAGTAAGCAACTGATGACATGTTTATCAAGCTCTTTGAGGGAGAAATTTACATTTCCAATCAACTCAATTAGACTGTTAATCTTCACACTGCTGCCGGGGGAGGGGGGGAGGGTTTAAGTGAGGACTTTGGCTTCAGGCCAAGCAGTCAAGCTGGTCTCCAGACAAAGGAAGGTGCAAAGTAGCTGGGAGTGGAAACTCTAACCTTCTGAGACAGTGAGACCGCTCAGAGATGTTGATAAAATAGCCGGAGGGCTCTTGTGGTGCCGAGGCAATACCCCTTTATCTGAGCTGCGAGGTCTGGGTTCTAATCAGCATGGTGGCTCAGCAGTTAGCACTGCTGCTAGGGACCCGGGTTCGATTCCACCCTCGGGCGACTGTCTGTGTGGAGTTTGCACATTCTCCCCGTGTCTGCGTGGGTTTCTTCCGGATGCTCCGGTTTCCTCCCACAGTCCAATGATGTGCAGGTTAGGTGGATTGGCCATGCAAAATTACCCATATTGTCCAGGGATGCGTAGCATAGGTGGATTAGCCATGGGAAATGCAAGGTTAGGGGGGGGAAGTCTGGGTGGGATGCTGTTCGGAGGGTTGGTGTGAACTGGATGTGCCAATGTGCCCGTTTACACACAGTAGGGATTCTATGATGGAGTCCCATCTGCTCCAGAGGTGTGTCATAACCCCCCCAGAGCAGGTCAAATACAGAATAATATCTAAAATTTGTCCTTTTCCCCTTGCAAAGGAATTTAAAACTAGAACAAGATTAGCATTCTGAAGATAACCAGGTTTTGGGTCAATCTCAACTATCTCACGTCCAAAAACCTTTTCCTTCACTGGGTCACCAATTCCAAATTGGAATCACTTCAGAAAGTGTTTGTATCAGTTCATGCTTTCACCCACCCTGCTACTCAAACCCTGCCCCTACTGCCTGACCAGTTTTCTTCGCTTTTTAAAAATATGATTACTGAAGAAATCAAGAAATTCAATCTTTTTTCAGTCCCATGCAACCTTTAGCCGAATAGTTGGAGGAGGACTGGGTTTTAACAGGAAAACACAATATGACACCAAACTGTCATTGAATCCCTACAGTGTGGAAGCAGGCCCTTCAGCCCAATGGACTGACCCTCGGAGCATCCCACCCAGACCCATCCCCCTATAACCCACCTTATCAACACATCCCTGAATACTACAGGCAATTTAGCATGGCCAATCCTCCTAACCTGCACATCTTTGGACTGTGGGAGGAAACTGGAGCACCCGGAGGAAGCCCATGCAGACACGGGGAGAACTTGCAAACTCCACACAGACAGTCGCCCGAGGGTGGAATCGAATCCGGGTCTCTGCTGCTGTGAGGCAGCAGTGCTAACCACTGTGCCACCATTCTGGCCCCACTGGGTGACAATCAGACAAATGACTAATAATTTGGTCAAAGAAGTAGGTTTTCAAAGAAGTGTCTTAGAAAGTGAGGTTGAGAGACAGAGGTGTGAAGGGAGGAAATTCCTGAGCCTGGGGCCTAGTCAGCTGGAGGAATGGCCACAAATAGTGCAGTGACTGGAATTACGCAGGAAGCTGGAATTAGAAAGAAGTGGACAAATCAGACTCAAAACATTAGCCTTGTTTTTCTCTCTGTGCAAATGCTGCCAGACTGACTGTTCCTCCAGAAATTTCTGCTTTTGTTTCAAATCTTCAGCACTTTTTTAACACCCATTTACAGGATGTGGGTGTCCCTGGCTAGACAACTGTTTATTGCCCAGGCCTAATTGTCCAGAGGCCAGTTAAGAGTCTGGGGATGTGGGCATTGCTGACAACGGTGGCATTTGTTGCTCATACTGGCTTGCCAAGCCAGTTCATAGGGCTGGGAAGAAATGACCAACTAAAGTAGGTCTGGAGTCACATGGAGGCCACATCAGGTAAGGGCATTAAAGGGCATCAGTGAACCAGATGGTTTGTTCACCTGACAATCAACACATACTCTTAATTCCTGACTTTTTTTTAAAATATTGAATTCAATTTCCACCATTTGTCATGGTGGGATTCAAACCGATGCGCCTAGAGATGCTTTTTGGAGGGTCAGTGCATACTCAATGGGAAAAATGGCCTTTTTCTGCACTGTAGGGATTTTGCGTGTGTGTGTGAGGCTGTGTCTGTATGTGTGTGTGTGTGAGGCTCTGTGTGTGTATGTGTGTGTGTGAGGCTGTGTGTGTGTGTGTGTGAGGCTGTGTGTGTGTGGGTGTGAGGCTGTGTCTGTATGTGTGTGTGTGTGAGGCTCTGTGTGTGTGTGTGTGTGTGTGAGGCTGTGTGCGTGTGTGTGTGAGGTTGTGTGCGTGTGTGTGGGTTTGTGTGTGTGAGGTTGTGTGTGTGTGTGAGGCTCTGTGTGTGTGTGTGTGAGAGGCTACGTGTACCCATCTAAACCTGTGTTTATGTGTGCACCTGTGTATTTGTCTTGTGCACATGTCTGTGTGTGTGAGGGGCTTATTATGTGTCTATACATGTCTCTGTGCATGTTTCTGTATGTGACTGTCTGTCTATGTGTGTGTCTGTGTGACTGAGCGAGAATGTGTTACGCCCCCACTGTCCAATCCATGAGCTGATGTTGACTGAGACACTGGGGAGGTGGGGGGTGGGTAGAACATGTTGTGGGGGTGGGGACCTCACTGGAAGGCATGAATCCACCCTGTCGGGTAAGTGTTTGCGTGCATGTGTCTGTTTGTGTGAGTGCACATGTTTGAGTGTGAGACTATCTCTGTCTGTGCGTGTGCCTCTCTGAGTGTGCGCATGGGTCTGTCTGCTGGGTATGTGCGAGTTACTGTGTGTCTCTCTGTGTGTCTGTGAGAGTGTCTCTGTCTATGTAAGTGCGTGTGTGTGAGACAGTCTCTGTACATGTCTGTGTGAGAGTGAGTGCGTGTGTGTGCGTGCATGTGAGACGGTCTCTGTACATGTGTGTGTGTGAGAGCAAGTGTGTGTGTGTGTGAGACGGTCTCTGTACATGTCTGTGTGTGAGAGTGAGTGCGTGTGTGTGAGACAGTCTCTGTACATGTCTGTGTGTGAGAGCAAGTGCGTGTGTGTGTGTGTGAGACAGTCTCTGTACATGTCTGTGTATGAGAATGAGTGTATGTGTGTTTGTGAGACAGTCTCTGTACATGTGTGTGTGTGAGAGTGAGTGCGTGTGTGTGTGTGTGAGACAGTCTCTGTACATGTCTGTCTGTGTGTGAGAGTGAGTATGTGTGTGTGTCTGAGAATGTCTGTGTGTGTATCTGTGTACATGTCAATGGAGTGGGTTAATCTCATCAAGAGGTCCCCACCATTAGTGGGAGGGACGGTGTGTGAGATCTGTTTAAAAACTCTCAGAAATGGAAACCCTTTAAAAATCTGTAAGGAATAAACTGCTAAGAGAAAGTACCAGAGCAAGCGAGCACAGGGGGCGAGCATTCCCGATTCCCCTCCCTTTGAAATGACTGACACACTAAGGGCCCACCTCAAGAGGTGGTCATTGGCCAGGGTCAGAGTGACCTCCCACCACCTCGCTAGGCTTCAGGGCCACAGGGAGGAGTTAATGTACGGGCAGCTCAGGCTATATCAGGGAGGGTCTTGAGGCAGCAGCTGCAAAGTTCACAAGTCTGAAGTTGGAGTGGGGATGGAGACAGACAGGACAGTGCTGCGCTCGGAGTCAGAAAGGGTCTGCCAAGCACAAGCAGACCCCTGTCTGCTGCAGGCACGGGTGCTGACAAAGCTGCTAGAGACCGAGGAGAGGTATCTGCCAAACAGGGGGACACTTTCATCGCTACAGCAGGAGATTCAGCCCCACATGAGGAACAGGCTGGCCTGCTGGATGTTGGAGGTAGGTATGGGGACGGAGTTGGAGGTAGGGAACCTCAATTTCTTTATCGCTTTCAATTATTCATCAAGTAACATTGCGCGGGATAATCTCCCAGTGTTATTCATGGAGACATGAGGAAAAAGCCGCTCACACAGAGAGCCATGGGGGTCCGGAACATGTTGCGTGTGAGTGTGGTGGTGACTGGCTCAATTCGCAGCAATGTGATGGTGCACAAGAGGCCATTCTGTCAAGCATGGCAGTACTAGCTCTGTCTCCTAGCGCCAGTCTCCTGCTTTGTTCCCCATATCCCTGCACACCATTTCTATCCAAATTGACATGCAGTCTTGATTGAACCTGTCCCCAAGCACATTTCTCAGGCACTGCCCTCCAGACCCCAACCACTCGCCTGAGTGAAAAACGTTTTATTTTTCTCCTTTTAATCTTTCTTCGTTTGTGCATCATTTCTAGACATTAATTCAGTTGATCCAGTCATTTATGAATGAGGCCGTGATCTGATGTGGAGGAATGTGCGGGAGGGGGTGATAGGAGGATGGCATGAAGTGCAGTGCTCAGTCAGAGACCTAGTACTGTCACAATGGGCCGAACGATCTCTTCCTGTGCTGCAATAATTCCGGGATGTACATAAATGACCAGGCCAAAACTGTATTCACACAAGTACGATTAAACTCCTTAACGAGATTAGGAATTCAAGGTGATTTACATTCCAGAGGATCGACAGTCCCTCACTGGGGTCGGTCCACAAGGGGGTGGGTGAGGGGGAGCATGGTGGGTTGGAGCAGATTCCAGCCAGGCTCCTGTTCAGGGGTGATATCTGGAATCACTTCCACATAGAGAGGGTAATAGAAATACGCAACACTTTCTGCCAAAAATCTAAAAGCTGTTGGACTGCAGCTCATGTGACAGTTTCACAACAGAGCTCAATAGATTCTGTTTGGGTACGGGTTACACATCAAGGTGAGTTCAGGAAACAAAGACAGAAAGCAGCCACCATGGAAGTGTGTACAGGCTTGAGGGGCCAAATAGCCTCAATCCTGTCCCTATCGGTTTGCCCAGTCACTGTGCCATTATTCAGTCAACATTGCTTATCAGAAGGTGACGTTTCCCAGTCTTGCCCCTGTCCACTGCACGGAAATTGCATCTGTTCACATGCAAAACCTGAGAGCATGTGTTGGCTATTTGATTGTAAAGGGCATCACAGTTGAACCAATCTGAGGAAGGGTCACTGGACCCGAAACTCTTGATTTCTCGTCACAGAAGCTGCCGGGCCTGCTGAGCTTTTTCCAGCAACTTCTGTTTCTGCGTCACGGTTGAGTTGCCCTACGGTAAACCACCTTGGTTCTCCAGATCAAGAGATGTTCCAAGAAACTTGAATATACTTTATTCAAATATATTTGTTGCAAAGAAATGGCTGAAAATGTCCCGGGACATTCAAAGAACTCTGCAACTAAATAGCTGTTCTACTATTTTGAACGTTACATGGAATTCTTGTCATGACCCACTCTGGAAAACGCTCTGACTCTCGAGCCCATATTCTCAGGTTTTTCACAAATATTGAAGATTTAATCTGATTACTCAAAGTCCCTAGCCTCCCTGCCTGATGGACTCAGTTGACTTGGGGATGGTGGAATGTTCCATGAGGAGAGATTGGTTCAACTCGGCTTGTATTCACTAGAGTTTATGAGGATGAGAGAGGATCTTATTGAAATGTATAAGATTCTAACAGGGCTGGGCAGTCTATGTGCAGACATGTTTCCCTTTGTTGGAGGAGTTTAAAACCAGGGGATTTGAAGGACACAGTTTAAGACTGAGACAATGAAACATTTTTCACTCAGAGGGTGGGCAACCTGTACAATTCTCCGCTACAGAGACCAGATCACTGAGTATATTCAAGTAAGACCTTGATTTATTTGTAGATTTTAAAGGCACCAATAGGTAAGAGGAGAAAGCGCGATCGGAGATAGGGAGGGGCGTAGGGGCTGGGGAGGTTACAGAGATAGGGAGGGGGTGTAGGGGCTGGAGGAGGTTAGAGACAGGGAGGGGTGTAGGGGCTGGAGGGGTTTACAGTGATGAGGAGGGGTGTAGGGGCTGCAGAAGGTGTAGGGGAGAAAGGCACCCACAGACAGACACTGACAGACACACACAGGGAGAGACACACACACAGACACTGACCGACACACTCAGCGAGAGACACACACAGACAAAGACACACTCAGCGAGAGACACACACAGACACTGACCGACACACACAGGGAGAGACACACACAGATACTGACCGACACACTCAGCGAGAGACACAGACAAAGACACACTCAGCGAGAGACACACACAGACACTGACCGACACACTCAGTGAGAGACACACACAGACACTGACACAAAGTAAGACACACAGAGACAGACAAGGAGTGAAATATAAATATGGGTGGGCAACAAAAAAGGAGCAAATAGAGTTCAATAGATCCTCTTAACTCAGCTCACAAAGTTTCATATATTTGGAGGGGAATGAGGGAAGAAGATACATGCTCTGTTCAACACCTCCCTATCTCCGTCACCCCCTCCAGCCCCTACACCCCCTCCCTATCTCCGTCACCCCCTCCAGCCCCTACACCCCCTCCCTATCTCCGTCACCTCCTCCAGCCCCTACATCCCCTCCCTATCTCTGTCACCTCCTCTAGCTGCTACACCCCCTCCCTATCTCTGTCAGCTCCTCCAGCCCCTACACCCCCTCCCTATCTCTGTCACATCCTCCAGCACTTACACCCATCCCTGTGTATTACCTCCTCCAGTTCCTCCACCCCTCCCCGTCTTTGTAACTTCCTCCAGCCCTTACCCCTCCTTATCTCTGTACTCTTATTTCTCTCCCTATCTCTAAACTCCTCCAGCCCCTACACCCCCTCCCTATCTCTGTCACCTCCTCCAGCCCCTACACCCCTCCCTGTCTCTGTAATCTCCTTCAACTCCTACACCTGCTCCCTATCTCCAACTTCCTCCTGGACCTACACCCCTCCTCATCTCTGTAACATCCTCCAGCCGCTACCCCCTTGTAACACTGCAGCCTCCTCCAAACACCCTTCTGAGAGCTTTGTGCTCCTTCAATCCTGGCCTATTGAAAATCTACCGATTTAATTGCTCCGTCAATGGCGGCTGCACCTTCAGTATGCCTGGGTCCCCAGCTCAGGAATTAACTCCCTAAACCTCTCCATCCCGCGCTCTGCTGCTTCAGGGTGAGGTCAAGAAGCGCCTCCATTTTGAGCCACAAAGCTGGCACTGCACGAATGGAGTCAGGTGTTGATGAACTGTTTGCCTAGTCTGTCTCTCCCTGGTCTGCAGGTTTGCGAAGAGGAAAGCTGTGAGAAGGAGGTGTTCCCCCTGGCGATGAGCTACCTTGACCGGTTCTTATCGGTGGTGCCGCTGGAGAAGTCAAGGTTGCAGTTGCTTGGCTCGGCTTGCCTGCTCCTGGCCTCGAAGCTCAGGGAATCCCGGCCGCTCTCTGTGAACAGCGTGTGCGCCTACACTGCCCACTCATCCAGGCCGGAAGAGCTGCGGGTGAGTCACTCCTCGCAGTGGCACCCAATGGGTGACATCCCACTCCCCTTCCGGATCTATCACTGGGCGCGGGTGGTCCCCACACTGTCACCAGCTCTGTGGACCTTTCTTCTCTGATGGGGTGAGGGTGTCGCTCTGGCTAGGCATTTTTTGCTCATCCCTAATTGCCCAGAGAGCAGTTAAGAGTCAACCATATTACTGTGGGTCTGGAGTCACATGTAGGCCCAGACCAGGTAAGGATGGCAGTTTCCTTCCCTAAAGGATATTAGTGAACCAGATGGGTTTTCCTGACAATTGACAATGGGCTCACGGTCATCATTAGACCCTTAATTCCAGATTTATGCTGAATTCAAATCCCACCATCTGCCGTTTTGAACCTGGAACGTTATCTGGATCTTTGGATTAACAGTCCAGCAATAATACCACTAGGGCCATCACCTCTCGGGCACTGGTGCGGAGGAAGAGGTCAGATGGACAGTAGGCCGTCCTTGGCAGATACACTTATCCCAGTGGGGAAAGCTCATATCTGTCTGTGGGAAAAGTGTGAAAGAAGACATTCTATAAGATAGAGAAGCAGAATTTGGCCATTTGGCATATTGAGTCTGCTCAGCCATTCGATGATGGCTGATAGGTGTCTCAAACACAACCCTTGATTCCCTTACTAATCAGGAACTTATCTATGTCTGCTGTAAAGATGCTCAATGAGATGGTCTCCACAGCCTTCTTTGGCAATGAGTTCCATCCATTGGCTGAAGAAATCCCGCCTCATTTCAGTTCCAAAGGGTCTGTAGAAGACTGCAGCACAGGAGGAGGCCATTCAGTCAATCCTGCCCGTGTTGGCACTCAAAGAGCTCTAGAAGGAGCAGAAGTGGGGCCATTCAGCCCCTCGGGTCTGTACCACTGTTCCGTGAGATCACAAGTTGGACTGATAATCGTCAAATTCACCCCAGCCCTTTCACCGTCACTCTGCAACTCTTTTGTGCTTCGAATATTCACCTAAAAAGCTTTTGAAAGCTCCTGCTGACTCTGCTGACACTGTCCTATCAGGCAGCACATTCCAGATCCCAACAACTCACTTAATGACGGGAGCCAACATTCCCACTCCTCCTTCTCCTCTTGTCAGATATTTTTATGTCTGGATTTTGACCTTCCTGCCCATGGGAACAGTCCACAGGGCATTACGAAGTACTCAAAACATAGACACATGCCATTTGGCCCATCTGCTCTGTGCTGGTGTGAATGCCGTGAGCCTTCTCCCACCCACTATTGTAACTCATCCTAACACCATATCCTGCTATTCCTGTCTCCTTCATGTGCTTATCCATGATGTATCAACAACATCCTCCTCAGCTACTCCGTCTGCTCTGAATAAAGATGGCGCACCTTAGCTTCCTTGTTGAAACTCCTCACGATTTTGAACACCTCTATTAAATCACCCGAAAAGCTGTGAGGACAGCAATTTCAGTTCTCTCAGCCTCTCCACTAAAACTGAAGACTCTCATTCCTTTTGGAACGTTACCTCTAGGGAACAGATGCCCTTCCAAAGGTGTGGGGCGCAGAATTGGACACAATGGATCAGCTGAGACGCACATATATATAAATACATACCCAACCCTCAATGCGCGCACACGCGCGCACGCACACACACAGACAGACAGACAGACAGACAGACACACACACACACACACACACAGACACACACACACACGGACATACCCGTTCTCAGACACATACAAAAAACACACTCAGACACAGACACGTACGTCCACACAGCACCCCGTCCAGTACACTCACACAGACATAGCTCCATGCACAGTCACAGCCCCACCCCATACACACACACACCCAAACCACCCCCCAAACACAGGCATAGCCCCACTCACACAGACCCCCACACACACCCACCACATACACATCCACAGAGAAACGACCCCATAAACAGTCACATCCAAACACAATCCCACACACAGATATAACCCCACACACCCACTCACCCTTCCACACAGCCCCACACACACAACCCGACACCCCCACACACGTTACCCTGCACACACATACACACCCACGCCACACAATGGCACATACACAGAACTGGAGACAAACTTAAGCCACCCATTTATAAACAATATCGAGGTGTACACATTTGTATTGGGGTCGGAGACAACACAGTGTGGACCTGGAGGAACACAGCAGGCCAGGCAGTATCAGAGGAGCAGGAAAGCTGACGTTTCGGGTCGGGACCCTTCTTACTATCTCTTTGTTTTGGGGTCATTTGGCAGTCGTCAGATGAATGTGCCTCTTCCAGGTCACTCAGTCTTAGGTCCCACTTGGTAAGATTTCCCAGAATCCGCTCAGGGAAAGGGACCTCACCTTCGAATTCGATAGAGAGTACCCAAGGAGGTCAAAGGTCCTGAACGTCTTGTCCGGGCTGTTCGCTCATAGTGATGTTGTTGGTTGTGTACTGCAACAGGTTTCACTCTTTTCCTCCTGTCTCTCTCTCTCCCTCTCTCTGTAGACAATGGAGCTTCTGCTTTTGAATAAACTGCGATGGGATATTGCAGCCCCAACCGCCCTGGAGTTTGTGGAACATTTAATACGAGCCACAAGCCTGGCAAGCGTCAAAGAACAAGTTGTCCGAAAACACACAGATACTTTCATCGCACTCTGCGCAATAGGTACCGGAGCGAATCGTGGGAAAGACCAGCACCTCACTGAGGCTGAATGGGGGCTATTTGCAGAGTCAGGTAGAGTCCTTCAGGATTTCTGCCCAACAATGGGGGGAGAAGATGGTTTCGTGGCAATGTCATGAGACTAATAATCCCAAGACTAACGGGTTGGGGACATGGATTCAAATCTCATCAGGGCAGGTATCAGAATTCATAACTAAATAACGTTTGAAAACATGTGCAATTTTAAATATTTAAAAGATGGATTAGATATAGTTCTCAGGACTAAAAGGATGGGAAGAAAGCGGGAACAGGTTAACGAGCTGGGTGATCAGCCAGGATCAGGGAGTTGAATGGCCAAGTGGTATTATCACTGGGCTGTTAATCCAGAGACCCAGATAATATTCTGGGGACCTGGGTTTGAATCCTGCCACAGCAGATGGTGGAATTTGAATTCAATAAAATATCTGGAATTGAGAATCTAATGATGACCATGAACCCATTGCCAATTGTTGAGGGGAAAACCCGTCTGGTTTGCTAATGTCTCTTTAGGGAAGGAAACTGCCATCTTTACCTGGTCTGGCCTACATGTGACTCCAGACCCACAGCGATGAGGGTTGACTCTTAACTGCCCTCTGGGCAATTCAGGATGGACAATAAATGCTGCCTGGTCTGTGATGCCCTCATCCCGTGAATGAATAAAGGAAAAAAATCATATTGAATGACAGAGCAGGGCTGGATGGCTTCCTCCTTGCTCCTATTTTCTATGCTTCTTTGAAAGCACTATCGATTGTTGTGGAAACCCATCATTTGTTTCCTTCAGGAAAGGAAATCTGCCTCCTTACCCAGCCTGGCCTACACGTGATTCCAAACACATAGCGGTGCGGTTGACTCTTAACCACCCTTTGCAAGCTGCTCATTCAAGGGCAATTAGGGACGGGCAACAGATGCAGCCCTTGTCGGCAAGGTCCACATCCCATGGAAGAATCTAGAAACTTGAGAGACTTCACATGTAATTTTTGAGCAATTGCAAAGGCGGGTCAGTGGTGGGGATTTGGAAAAGGCTTTAATTTGTCAAACAAATAAATTCCAGCGTGTCTTCTTTCAGATGGTGAGTTTACCTCATACCCACCGTCCATGATTGGTGCAGCTAGCCTCGCTGCGGCGGTAACAGGCCTCCATGCTGGGCAGCATGGACATTGCCTCCTGCATCGGGAACTGACTGACCACCTTGCACATTCCATCCGCTGCGATCCGGTAAGGGAATTCTGCAAAACCTGATGCTTGTAACACTAGGACTGGCTGTCATGCACCTCTGACCTCTAACAATTGGCAAGGGGATCTATTAGGCTCCATTACAGCCACCCCCCTCCAACCTCGGTGTTCCCCATCCAATTTTGGCTGATCCTTTAGTCACAGTTCATCTCTCGGTTTCTTCCTATGTCACATCAGAAAAGACGGTAGTGGTACGGTCACTGGACTACGGTCTCACAGCTGCCAGCACCTCTTTACTCCTCATGAAACCCAAAGATACAGAAATGTAACGAAAATAGGAGCAAGAGTTGACCAATTTGTCAGCGATTTTGTCCCTCGGGCCTGCTCCACCTTCTGACTAAATCATGGCTGACCTTTTCCTTCAACTCCATTTTGCTGCTCTCGTTTGGCGCACTGTCCAAAAATCTATCAAGCTCGGGCCTTGAATATACTCGATTAGAGAGTTCAAACACATGGAGAAACTTCCCTTCATCTCAGTCCTAATTTCATACATTCTAGCAGCTCTGCAATGTGAGTAACTCACCTCCTGACTCACCAAAGCCTGTCCCCCATCTCCAAGGCACAAGACAGGATTGTGATGGAATACACCCCACTTGCCTGGATGGATGCAGCTCCAACAACATTCAGGAAGCTTAACACTATCCAGGACAAAGCAACCGCTTGATTGGGACCACATCCAGAAGCATCCACTCCCTCCATCACTATCATTCAGGGGCAGCAGTGTGTACCATCTACAAGATGCACTGCGGAAATTATACCAAGGCTCCTCAGACAACACCTTCCAAATCCACCACCTTTTCCATCTAGAAGGACGAGGGCTGCAGACAAATGGGAACACAACCACCTACAAGTTCCCTTCCAAGCCACTCACCATCCTGACTTGGAAACATGTTGTTATGTTCATGTCACTGGGTCAAAATCCTGGAGTTCCCTCCCTAATGGCATTGTGGGTCTACCCACACCAAATGGACAGCAGCTCAGCACCACCTTCTCAGAAGTAACCAGGAATGGGCAATAAATGCTAGCCGAGGCAATGGTGCCCACATCCAGGTCTCTAGACATGCCAGACCAAAGGAAATATCCTCTCAGCATCCAGCCTGTCAAACCCTCAGAAGAATTCTATACATTTCAATGTCATGGCCTTGCATTCCAAGATTTGAAATGTGGCTCCCATGTCCAGAGTCTTTTATCTCACAATCCTGGAACAGATACTGAGAAATCAAATACTCTCTCTGTCTTTCCTTTTCTTTCCCTGTCCCCATCTCCCACTGCCTCCCTTTACATTCCAAGGGCTGGAGCCCATGCCATTGGGCAGCACAGTGGTTCAGTGGTTAGCACTGCTGTCTCACAGCGCCAGGGACCTGGGTTCAATTCTACCCTCGGGTGACTGGCTGTGTGGGGTTTGCACATTCTCCCTGTGTCTGTGCGGGTTTCCTCTCACAGTCCAAAGATGTGCAGGTTAGGGTGGATTTGTCATATTAAATTGCCCATAGTGTTCAGGGATGTGTAGCTTGGGTGGATTAGCCATGGGAAAATGCAGGGTTACGGGGATAGAGTAAACAGGTAGGTCTGGGTGGGATGCTTTCCAGAGGTTGGGGTGGATTTGGTGGGCCAAATGGCCTGTTTCCACACTGTAGTGAATCTAAGCTTCCCCAGTGCTGGCTCTAAGGGAGTGCTGCACAAACAGGTATGACATTAAACGCAGGTCTGTCCTTAGTCGGGTGCAAAAAAAAATCCCATGACCACAATTGACAGGGTGTGGGGAATTCTCCCCAGTCTCCTGGGGCCAGTACTTATCCCTCAATGCCTCAAAACTAAACTAGCTGTCTGTAGGCAGTTTGGGGGGCTGTATTCTCTACATTTTAACAGTGACTCTGTTTCATTGGCTGCAAGCCACTTTTTGGAATGGCAATAGGCTGTGAATAGGCGCTATAGAAATGTAAGTTTTACTCTCGTGAATTGATATGAAAGTAGCGAGGTCGCAGCTTGTCCTATGTTAACTTTGAGCCAACCAGGGTTTGACACTAATACACGTCCATGTCCCTCTCCCCAACCTCACTCACCTCCCATCATCCAACCCCATCCCCAACTCCACTAACATCCCCACCCCTACCACCCAACCCTCCCCCCCACCATTCCCGACTCGCCAACAACACATTTCTCACCATCCTACCCCACCACCCACACCCCCCCTCCCAAATCCCAATCCTCCCTCAATGCCACCAACCTCCCACACCCCCACCCTCCAACGCCACCAATCTCCCTCACCCACCCACCTTCCACACCCCCAC
>JAHRHZ010000008.1:15642514-15656123 GCA_024137785.1 Ginglymostoma cirratum | reverse complement strand
TCCAACGCCACCAATCTCCCTCACCCACCCACCTTCCACACCCCCACACTCCAACGCCACCAATCTCCCTCACCCACCCACCCACCCATCAACCCCACTGACCTCCCACATCCCCACACTCCAACCCCACCCACCAATCCAACCGGCCTCCCACACCCACACCCCCACTCCCCCACCCCCATCCCTCACTCCCCACTCTACCCACCCCACCCCATCCCTACCCCGGTCTCGCACTCCCCACTCTACTTCCCCCATTCCCATCCCCGACTCCTCGCTCTACCACCCCGCCTCCACCCCCACCTCTGTCTCTCACTCCCCACTCTACCCCCACAACGTCTCTCACACCCCACTTTAACCCCCCACCCCCATTTCTCACACCCCACTTTACCCCCCACCCGTGTTTCTCATACTCCACTCTATCTCTATCCCCACCCCCACCCCGCAGGAGTGTTTGCGAACCTGTCAGAAGCAGCTGGAGGCCGCGCTCCAGGCCCGGTTACACCCAGCACACGGCCGCGCCCCGCCTCGTGCCGCCAAGTCTGGGGAGCGGGAACGTTCTCGAACCCCCACCGACATCCGGGACATCAGGCTGTGACGACACGCCGAGGCCGATTGGGCTGGCTGTGAGGACCGGGACCGGGCTCGGGCTCCAATCCCAGAGGGAGGTCAGATACCGCTCCCCTCGCCAGCCCCTCCGTCTCTACCCGGCTGCGGGCAGGAACAGCTCCGGTGTGTCTTCCTCATGGATCTCAGAGAATCGTCGGGAAACAAGGCTGGTGAGTGACCGGGAAAATGAGGGGGATTAGGCTGTGGGTGACTGGAGAAGGTGGCCATTCAGCCCATCAAATCCACTCCTCAAGTCACTTCGATCTCGTCAGGTCCATTTTTCTGCCTGGATTCCATTCTGCCCACTGCCAGACTATCAAGAAATCTGCTGATCCTCAATCACGAAGGCTCCAGGACACTCCATAGGCTTCAAATGAGCACTTGAATCGCCACAGCATGCGGGGCTCTGGTGGTGGTGTCCCCACCCCTGAGCCAGGAGACCGGGGTTCAAATGCCACCTACCCCAGAAGTGTGTGATAACATCCCTGAGCAGGTCAACTCAAAAATATCGACATGGTTATGGGCCAAATGCTGGAAAATGGGATTGGAAGAGATAAATGCTTCATGACTAGAATGGACATGATGGGCTGAAGGGCCATTTTACTGCGCCATAAAATTCTGTGACTCTATTCGTCCACTACTGGAGCAGACTCACTGGAACGAATGGCCTCCTCCTGTTGCCTGTAACCCAGTCTCTCTCTTCCTCATCTATGCCTTAAAACTGTATCCCTTGATGATTGACACTATCATGGGGATCAGAGACCAGTGAGACAGGGAGCACATCCCTTGACAGTGACCATGGAAACTGTCAATGGCTCCTTCAGCTATTTCATTATTATTTAACTATTTATTATCAACTGTCTTAAATTAAAGAATTGTCTGTATTTAACATTTAATGTCAAACTTATTCTTTTGTTGTAATAAAGTTCACTGATCTCATTCCCCAACCATCTACCAACTCACTGAACTGATGCATCTCAACTGAGCTTGGTCTGTTCCCTCATGAATTCTTTATGATAAAGTGTTGGTTTCCCTGACCTCTTTCTCCCTCTGTCATCCTATGCAAGCATCGGGGGCTTCTGACAGTTTGGCTTTGGTGGGGGGGGCATTAACAGATTCAATCTGTCTCAGCACATTCCAGGATCAGAGAGGGGGGGGCATACAGCCCTGGGGCAGTGATCACAAGCTGATTACCACAGCCCAGATGGACATCCAAACGTTCCTTGGGCAGTTGCAAACAGGCGACGTTAACCAATCGAGGGCAGCAACCAAACTGGGTCGAACCAAACCCTGGCAATCCCCAAAAAGCTAAGGCCTTTAAAATCAAACAGTGTGTAACCTCAAAGCGTTGTCTGATGTACCCCCAACACAAAATCCAGCCGCAGTCTCATGCTGAGGGAGTGCTGCATTGTCAGAGGTGTTCTCTCGCCGGTGAGATCTGAAACCGAGAACAGTTCTGGCACAGAAAGAGGCCGTTCAGCCCCTTGCGTATGGGCTTACGTCAAGGGCCCACCTGCACTGTGTGAAAGATTCTACGATCTTGGAGCAACTGGGGAATCCCAGAGCCCGTATTTATCCGTCTGGCAGCGTCACTAAAAGCACATTATCCGATCATTTCACCACATTGCAGCTGGTGGGACCTTGCCCATTGCATTCCCACAACTACTCAACCTATCCTCACAAGACAATCCCTCCAAACCCAGTATCAGCCTAATGAACCTTCTCTAGACTGCCTCCAATGTCAGACTATCTTTTCCTGGATAAAGGGCCCAAAACTGTTCACATTATTCCAGCTGTGTCTGACTAGTGCCTTGTGTAGATTCAGCAAAATCTTCCTATTTTTATACCGTATTTTCTTTGAAACAATGACTGCATATCGTAATTAATGAATTGTCGTAAGACGCGGCCTGGTTGTTTACTGGAGCTTGGTGTTAACTTTCCACTCTTACCATCTGAGTGGGTCATCAACCACAATCTAATTTATCTGCACAATTCATGTTAACTTATCTACATCCCTTTGTAGATTCCTTTCGGTGAGATTTTGTACAAGAGTGTGGCATGGGTGTACATGATGATGGTCCCTTGTATCTGCTGCCCTTGTCCTTCTAGGTGGAAGTGGTTGTGGGTTTGGAAGATGTGGTCTAAGGATCTTTGGTGAATTTCTGCCGTGCATCTTGTAGATGGTGGAGGCAGCGATGCTTCTGGATGTGGTGCCAATCAAGTGGGCTGTTTTATCTTGGACGGGGTTGAGCTTCTGCACTTTATAGGAGATGCACTCATCCAGGCAAGTGGGGAGTATTCCATCACACTCCTGACTTTGTGGCCTTGATGGTGGTGGACAGGCTTTGGAGAGTCAGGAGGTGAGTTACACTCGTGGCCCATGTCGAGGCCTGTGATAGGCCAGGAGTCTCACGCCCCTCAGCTCTGAGAATGATGGGCACGTTGTCTCACCCCTTGATGCCAAGTCAAAAAATAGATAGTAAGCCAAGAGGTAAGGATGACAGTAAGAGTCTGCAGAGAGATATGCAGAGGTTCAGCAAGTGGGCAAAACTTGGCAGATGGAACATAATGTGGGAAAGTGCAAGGTTATGTACATTGACAGGAAGGAAAGGAACTGAACATTATCTAAAGAGAATGATTGCAGAAAGCTATAAAACAGAGGGATTTGGGAGTCTTAGTGCATAAATCGCACAAAACTAGTATCCACATTCAGCAAGTAATAGGGAAGGCAAATGGAATGTTGGCCTTTGTTTCAAGGAAAATAGAGTATAAAATAGGAAGATTTTGCTGAATCTACACAAGGCACTAGTCAGACACAGCTGGAATACTGTGAACAGTTTTGGGCCCTTTATCTAAGGAAAGATACTCTGACACTGGAGGCAGTCTAGAGAAGGTTCATTAGGCTGATACTGGGTTTGGAGGGATTGTCTTGTGAGGATAGGTTGAGTAGTTTGGGTCTGTACTCACTAGAGTTTAGAAGAATGAGAGGTGACCTCATCGAAACATGTAAGATCCTTAGGAGACTTGATAGGATAGATGCAGAGAGGCTGTCTCCCCTTGTGTGAGAGTCCAGGACCAGACAGCATAATCTCAGAATGAGGGGTCACACATATACGAGAGAGATGTGGAGGAATTTCCTCTCAGACGGTTGTGAATCTGTGGAATTCGTTACTGCGGGGGGCTGTTGAGGCTGGGTCATTGAGTATATTCAAGATTATTATATTTTAGATTGTTAAAATTTTTAATCAGTAAGGGAATCAGGACTTATGGGTGAAAACACACGAGCTAAGGATGATCAGATCAGCCATGATCTCATTGAATGGTGGATTAAATCCCCTACTTCCACTTTTATTACTTTGGTTCTAAACAAATATTGATCTTTTAATAACGTGAAGGGGTTTAATAGAGTAGATAGATGAAGATGCTCCCATTTGAAGCCTCGCACAGTTATTCATAAATTCAGTTGGAAATTTAGGATAAATTACTTTCCCAGACAGTGGGGAGAATGTGGAATCCACTCCCATGGGCGTGGCCGAAATGAGAAAAATATTGATGCATTTAAAGGGAGGCTGGAGAAAATGTTAGAAAGACATCCATTAGCATAGCATCCTTCACAAACTCTGGCCGTCTTGCAGCACTTCACCATCAAAGGTATGTTTTTGTAGTCACCACATGTGGAGGAAAGTTGGTGAGTAGGGACGGATAATGCCAATAGAGTGAGTTGAGGCATGACAGGAGACTCACGTGAATCAGGAATACCAGCATGAAACAGTTGGCCTAATGGTCTACTGCAATGCTGTAAATTCTCTGCAGATATGAAGCTCCAAGGTCTGCATTGAGACAGCAGTATCTTCACACACACACATGCACCTCTCCCTCCCCCATATGCACACACCCAGATTCTATCTCTCATTCACTCACTCACTCACATGCCCCAGGGTTGTTCCATTCCTGGTCCCATTCACGCAGGCAGCAATAACCTCATGTGGCCAGCAGATGGCAATACATCCTAACAAACAGAAGGATGTCATTGATTTTCTGAAGAAGGGTCCTGATCCGAAACGTCAACTTTCCTGCTCCTCTGATGCTGCCCGGCCTGCTGTGTCCCTCCAGCTTCACACTGTGTTATCTCAGACTCCAGCATCGGCAGTTCCTACTATCTCTATGTTATTGGCTGTTGGGACTGATCCTGGGCATTGACCATTGAGGCTGGGAAACTGGACACTGCTCACTCATTATAGGATAGCAGGCACTGGCCAACTAGAAGCTCCATGTAGAAAATAGGAACAGGAGTGGGCCATTCAGCCCCTCCAGCCTGCACCATCATTCAGTATGATCAAGGACTATCATCCAAGTCAAAATCTCCTGTTTCCACTTTCTCCCCATCCCCTTTACCCCCAAGAACTACCTCTATCTCCTTCCTGAACGTGGAGGATCATCCCTGCCCTTAAGTTTGAGAACACGACCTGCTTGGAACAGGAGGAGGCCATTCAGCCCATCCAGCCCACCCTGCCATTCAATATGATCATGGCTGAGTGACTACTTTACTGCCTTCTACCCACCACATCCTCATGACCCTGAACATCACTTCTAATCACAAATCTACTCAAATGTGCTGAAGACTGAACTTCCACAGCGCTGCGTGGTAGGGAATTTCAAAGATTCACAATCCCCTGTGTAAGAAACGTTCTCTTCACGAACCTAAATAATATCTTCTTTATTCATTCATGGGATGAGGGGAGTTAAGAGTCAAACACATTGCTGTGGGTCTGGAGTCACATGTAGGCCAGGCCAGGAAAGGATGGCAGTTTCCTTCCCTAAAGGACATTAGTGAACCAGATGGGTTTTCCCCAACAATCGACAATGGATTCATGGTTATCATTAGATTCTTAATTCCAGATATTTATTGAATCCAAATTCCACCATCTGCCGTGGCGGGATTTGAACCTGGGTCCCCAGAACGTTATCTGGGTCTCTGGATTAACAGTCCAGCAGTAGTACCATTGCCTCTTCCTTATGTTTAAATTGTGCCTCTTGGTTATAGACTCACCACGAAAAGAAACATTACCCTGTCTATCCCTTTAAGTATTTTGTAAGAATGAGATTCCTTCCCATTCTTAGAAACCCTACAGAATACAGTTCCAGTTTCCCAATCTCTCTTCACAGGACAGCCTCACCACCCCAGAAACAAGTCTGGTGAACCTTCGTTATAGTCCTCTGTGACAATAATCTTTTTCCTGAGATCAGGAGCACCTAGCAGATTAGCTTGGCAGTTTTAAGAGGGCAGCCAGAACAAGCGACCAAGGTGTCAGAATGAGTAAAATCTGTTTCCAAATGATGGTGGCATACTTTTGCATCCTGACATAGAAACAAATGGATCTAAGACATCATGAAGTATAGGAGATTTCTTGGGGCAGTCAGAAGTAATTGTAACATGTTTCGGGCAGCATGTGGTTAGCACTGCTGCCTCTCAGCGCCAGGGACCCAGGTTTGATTCCAGCCTCCGGCGTCTGTCTGTGTGAAGCTTACACGTTCTCCCCATGTCTGCGTGGGTTTCCTCCGGGTGCTATGGTTTCTTCCCACGGTCCAAAGATGTGCAAACTAGGTGGATTGGCCATGTGAAATTGCCCCATAGTGTCCAGGGATGTGTAAATTAGACAGATTAAACATGGGAACTGCCAAGTTACAGGGAATGGGTCTGGGTGGGACACTCTTCAGAGGGGTAGTGTGGACTTGTTGGGCCAAATGGCTTATTTCCACACTGTAGGGATTCTATAGTAACCGCCTTGTTAATAGTACATTCCGTCACTTTTGTTTTTGTTTGAAAACATGAAATTTTATGGCATTGTCAAGTTTTTGCAGCTTGTTGCAGTTGTTTCATGTTGCAGCTGTACAAAACGCTGGTGTGGCCGCACTTGGAGTATTGCGTACGGTTCTGGTCGCCGCATTATAGGAAGGATGTGGAAGCTTTGGAAAGGGTGCAGAGGAGATTTACCAGGATGTTGCCTGGTATGGAGGGAAGGTCTTATGAGGAGAGGCTGAGGGACTTGAGGCTGTTTTCGTTAGAGAGAAGAAGGTTAAGAGGTGACTTAATAGAGACATACAAGATGATCAGACGATTAGAAAGGGTGGACAGTGACAGCCTTTTTCCTTGGATGATGACGGCTAGCACGAGGGGACATAGCTTTAAATTGAGGGGTGATAGATATAGGACAGATGTCAGAGGTAGATTCTTTACTCAGAAGGTGGTAGGGGCTTGGAATGCCCTGCCTGCAGCAGTTGTAGACTCACCAACTTTAAGGGCATTTAAATGGTCGTTGGATAAACATATGGATGATAATGGAATAGTGTAGGTTAGATGGGCTTCAGATTGGTTTCACAGGTCGGCGCAACATCGAGGGCTGAAGGGCCTGTACTGCGCTGTAATGGTCTGTGTCCTATGTTTAAAACCAGATGTTCATATTTCTTTTTGCAAGTTGATGGTCCTCAACTGGATGGTAACTACATGTGTGGATTGGAGATTTTATCATACGTGCTACATCATCTGAGCTGTGGACTCATCTAATGAGTGTTTCAGTTCCAGGAAGTTTTTTTCTTTTAAGTACTGTGCATCAATGTTGAAGGTGGCATCGTGGGTCAGCGGTTGGCACTGCTGTCTTACAAATGCCAGGGACCCTGGTTCAATTGCAGCCCTAGGCAGGTTTCTGTGAGGGGCTTGCATTCCACCCTCCAACCATGTCTGCGTGGGTTTCCTCTGGGAGCTCAGGTTTCCTTCCACAATCCAAAGATGCGCAGGTTAGGTGGATTAGCCATGGGAAATGCAGGGATACAGGGCTGGGGGTGGTGGGATGCTCTTCAGAGGGTCGGTGTGGGCTCGATGGGCCGAACGGCCTGCTTCCACACTGTAGGGCTTTGATGAAAAACTGCACAAATTACTCCAGATGTGGTCTAACCAAGCTCCTGTACTACTGAAACAAGGCGTCACTACCCCGGTACTCAGATCCTCTTGCGATAAGCACATTAGAAAAAACATTAGAATAGCCTCCCTCATAGCTTACTGCACCTGCGTGTTCATCTCCAGTGACTTATCAACAAGTCCTCCTGCACATTGGCGTACACTCTTTCAACCTCTTACCATTTCCGCACCTCTGCTCCTCCAGCCAAAGTGGATCATCTCCGCAATTCTTCCACCTTATATTCCAGTCACTGCGTTCTGGAGGGACACTCTTGTCAATAAAGGAGCCAGGAATATTTTGAAGTTTGGACACAGACCTTTATGTAAATACATTAAATATACTCTCACCTGGAAATGCGCAGAGCACAAATAAATTAATAATAACAGACGAGACGATGGAGCAGGTTTGGGACAATATAAAAAACGGAGATTCCTTTCCTTGTCAGTCGTTACAAGTAAAAATGAGCAAGTAAATCTCAAAAGAATGTTCCAGACCAATGACTGAACATTACACGAGTTAAATAAATACAGTTAACATCCATTTACAAATAAAAACACCTCAGGGCTTAACAGCGATCAATGCATTGACAGCAAAGCTTAATTTACATTTTCAACAAGGACCGAACAGACCATATTTCAGAGAAGGAGTACCTTGGTATCAGAGTGGAGATGGAATTCGAACAAGAGAAGGGCCTGGGGCTGGACACAGTGTGTGGAAGTTAGGGAATGCATTAGCCGATGCTGCAATGGACGGGTACGAGTGCAGAGGCGGGTAGGGATGCTCTGACAGACCGGCTCGTGCACCATCCCAGGAAAACTAGGGTCCAGGGCTACACAGGGTGATCCCAGGCCTAGAGCTGCCCGGTCACTGACATGACCCTGGGCAGGGCTTGGGTGTTTGACTCAGAGCAGAGCCAGTGATCAGATTCTGCTCCACTTCCCCTGGAACCTTCCACCACAACCACCTCCTCTTCTGCACAAACGTGACCCCCATGCCCCCCTTCCCCCCCACCAACCACCACCTGCCTCAACAGCTCCAGGAAGTGCCCCCTGTGAAATGCCCTCCAACTCCACCCCCTCCCTCCAACAAGCCCCAACACTGTCTTGCTGCTTGCTCCCAAAGCCTGACATTATTATAATAACTTAAAAAAAAGCACATTTTTAGCTATTGAGGGTCCTTAGGAGGAGAGTGCATCTGTGTCTGTGTGTGTGTGTGTGTGTGTTACGGGGAGAGGGAAAAGCATCAAAATGGAAGCTAAATGAGGGCTGACAGCAAACAACTCATTGACGAAATACTGCAGTAAAACTGTCCCCCACCCCCCTCGCCCAAAACAAGATCCTGTCACCAGGTAAACCCAGTCTGGGCTGGAGAAGGCCAAAGGTCAGCCCGTAAATTATGGTTAAGAACGAGAGGGAGGCATTGGCCAAGCTGCTTCGTATGGAAGATCCTGCAAAAGCTGCCCTGGACAACCGCAGGCTTCGGGCCTGGGCCCAGAGCTGCAGCAGTTTTCCTCCAGCTCTCTCCCATTGACAGCTTTAACTAACATCAGCATCCACTATCGCTCACAGTGACACAGACCATTCATAACTGCTCCAGCATCTCAGGGATCTCCCCCTTTCTATACAGAAATGAGAGAGAGAGAGACAGACAGACTACTACAAGATGTGTTAGATACAGAGTAAAACTCTCTCTACATTGTCCCCATCAAACATTCATAGGACAGGAACAGCACGGGGTAAGGTACAGAGTAAAGCGCCCTCTACTCTTTTAAAAAGAAACTAAATGTCCCTTGAGGCTGTCTCCATCAAATACTCCCAGGACAGGGATAGCACGGGGTTAGATACAGAGTAAAACTCTCTCTTTTAAAATGAAAGTAAAGCTTCCTCTCCACTGTCCCCATCAAACACTCGCTGACAGGGACAGCAATGTCCTGTAGAAAGCTCACTCTCTGACAAACTGTCTATTTGTGCCCCTGAGCCTGCTGCCCAGACGATCATCACTGAATCAAACAGGAGCTCAGTCAGCTGAAGGCAAGGGGTGACACCGTGTGTGCACGCATGTGTGTGTGCGGGTGTGTATGTCTATGTGCACGCATGCATGTGCGCGGGTGTGTGTGTCTATGTGCACGCATGCGTGTGTGTGCACGCATGTGTGCGTGCGGGTGTGTAGGTCTATGTGCACGCATGCATGCGTGCGGGTGTGTAGGTCTATGTGCACGCATGCGTGTGTCTGTGTGCACGCAAGTATGTGTGTGTGTGCACGCATGTGTGCATGCGGGTGTGTAGGTCTATGTGCACGCATGTGTGTGTCTGCACTCATGTACGTGCGGATGTGTATGTCTGTGTGCATGCATTCGTGTGTCTGTGTGCACACAAGTGTGTGTGTGCGTGCATGTGTGTCTGTGTGCACGCATGTGTGCGTGCAGGTGTGTAGGTCTATGTGCACGCATGTGTGTGTGTGCACGCATGTGTACGTGCGGGTGTGTATGTGTGCATGCATGTGTGTCTCTGTGTGCACGCAAGTGTGTGTGTGTGCACGCAAGTGTGTGTGTGTGTGCACACGTGTGCATGCGGGTGTGTATGTCTGTGTGCACGCATATGTGTGTCTGTGTGCACACGTGTGTGTCTATGTGCACGCATGTGTGTGTCTGTGTACACGCATGCGTGTATATGCCCGTGTCTGTGTCTGGGTGTGTGCATGTCTGGGCGTGTGCGTGCATCAGTGTGTGTTGGTGTGTGTGTGTCTGGGTGTGTGCGTGCATCGGTGTGTGTGTAGGGGTGCGCATGTGTATGTGTGCGCGTGTGTGCGTGAGTGTGTGTGTAGGGGTGTGTGTGTGTGCGTGAGTGTGTGCAGGGGTGTGCATGTGTGTGTGTGCATGAGTGTGTGTAGGGGTGTGCATGTGTGTGTGCGTGTGTGTGTGTGCGCGTGTTGTGCGCGCACGCGCGAGTTTGTATAGAGGTGTGCATGCGTGTGTGTGTGCGTGTGAGTGTGTGTAGGAGCGTGTGCGTGTGAGTGTGTGTGTGAGTGCGTGTTGTGCGCGCACGCGCGAGTTTGTATAGGGGTGTGCATGCGTGTGTGTGTGCGTGTGAGTGTGTGTGTGTAGGAGCGTGTGCGTGTGAGTGTGTGTAGGGTTGGGAGAGGGGACACTGTGCTGTGCAGCATGAACAGGCTGAAGCTGGGTGGGAGGTGGGAGTGAGGGGGTGCTGGTAGGAGACACAGAAGCCAAAGTGCAAGCCCAGGAGGAGCGTCCGGATTTTAAAATAAATGAAGAAACCTCTCAAAGGCAACTTTCCCCGGCACAGCAACAGTTTTGGGAACTCTTACGCACATGAGAAAAAATCCAATCCCAGCACTTTGTGGGAGGGGTGGGAAGGAAATGTGGCTGTGGGAGGGCAGGGCGGGCTGATTGGTGTATTTACATCCAGGGCCCAAAACAGGACAATACCTTAAAGTCGTGTCATAGCTTCTCCTGCCGTGTACCCCTGAGTCACCCACAGGCCTTGGGCCAGGACTGTGGCTCAGTCCCGCTCACTGTCTTGGGGTGGGGAGGGCGGTAAAGTTTGGGGGGAGGGATGGTGGGTGATTGACCTCAGATGTGGGACCCACGGAGTGACAGAAAATGAAAACAGTGTCACCGAAGGAATGAAACAACCTCTCCACCCTCTCGCCCACTCTTCTCGGGAGCAACACTGGGGATAGGGGCGAGGGGAGATGGTGGTGGCAGGGTGGGGGGGGTTTCTCTTGCCCCTTTTAACAGTCGGGTCAGTTCTGTGATAGTTCTCAAAACTGGTTCTTCGATTCTTCCAGCCACAATTAACTGCACGACAGCGACTCATCACAATCCCCTCGAGATCTGCGGGAGCAAAAGGGAAAACATTTCATGCAGAGCTTTTCAGAGAGTTCACTTCTGATTTACCAAATTTTGTTTTTTATTCACCCACTGGCTGGGTCCACAGTTATTGCCCGTCCCTAGCTGCCTCTGGAGAAGGTGGGGGTGAGCTGCCTTCTTGAACTGCTATGGTCAACATGTTGCAGGTTGACCCACTATGACCTAGCAGGAATTCCAGGATCTTGACCCCGTGACACTGAAGGAACAGCGATATATTTCCAAGTCAGGATGGTGAGTGGCTTGGATGGATTTTACAGGGGGTGGTGTTCCCATGTATCTGCTGTCCTTGTCCTTCTAGGTGGAGATGGAAGTGGTCGTGGGTTTGGAAGGTGCTGCCAGAGGATCTTTGGTGAATTTCTGCAGTGCATCTTGTAGATGGTACGCACTGCTGCTACTGAGCGTCGGTGGTGGAGAGAGTAAATGTTTGTGGATGTGATGTCAACCAAGCGGCTGCTTTGTCCTGGATGGTGTCCAGCTTCTTGAGTGTTGTTGGGGCTGCATCCATCCAGGCAAGTGGGGAGTATTCCATCACACTCCTGGTTTGTGCCTTGTAGATGGCTGTGCGGGAGTCAGAAGGAGAGTTACTCACTGCAGTATTCCTCGACCCTGACCTGCCCCAGTAATCACTGTGTTTAAATGGTGAGTCGAGTTGAGTTTCCGGTCAATGGTAACCCCCAGGATGTTGAGAGTGGGGGACTCAATGGCGGTAACACCACTGAATGTGAAGGGGCAGTAGTCAGATTGTCTCTTATTGGTGACGGTCATAGCCTGGCATTTGTATGGTGTGAAGGTCACTTGCCACCTGTCAGCTCAAGCCTGGGTACTGCCCTGATCTTGCTGCATTTGAACATGGGCTCCTTCAATATCTGAGGAGTCACAAATTTTGCTGAATACTGTGTAATCGTCTGAACTATGATGAATTGGACAACTCAATACTGTTGTGTCCAAGTTTGAAAGCACACAGCTCTGTAAACGCCAACACTGTGTGTCTGGCTCACACTTACTTGCCGAGTGACGCTAGCAGGAGTACGTCCGTATTGATGGTGTGTCAGCTCGCGGAGTCCCTGAGGGGTTACCTAGTTTACAACAAAAATATATCGGTGAAAATAAAGACCAGCTGAATTCTAGAGAAGTTTGCAGCATTCAATTAACTGGGTCAGTTACGGTATGGACTTCCTCTGCCCCTTTCCCTCTCTGCATCTGGCTGTCTCTCCCTCTGTGTGTGTGTGTCTCTCCCTCTCGCTCTCTCTCCGTGTGTGTGTGTGTGTGTGTGTGTGTGTGCGCGTCTCTCCCTCTCTCTCTCCCTGTGTGCATGTCTCTCCCTTTCTCTCTCCCTGTGTGTGTGTGTCTCTCTCTCTCCCCCTGTGTGTGTGTGTCTCTCCCTCTCTCTCTCCCTGTGTGTGTCTCTCCCTCTCTCTCTCCCTGTATGTGTGTGTGTCTCTCTCTCTCTCTCTCCCCCGTGTGTGTCTCTCTCTCTCTCTCCCTGTGTGTGTACCTCTCCCTCTCTCTCTCCCTGTGTGTGTGTCTCTCCCTTTCTCTCTCCCTGTGTGTGTGTGTTTTGCTCTCTCTCTCTCCGTATCGTCTGCATCCGTATCTCTCTAACCACCACTGCCATCTGTTTGTCTCTCTCTATCCCCTCCTGTGTGTGTCCCACATTTCTCGTCTCTCCCTATCAAACACATTCTCATGTCGTCTTGTCGGAGGGTCAGTACTGAGGGAGCGCCGCACTGTCGGAGGGTCAGTGCTGAGGGAGTGCCGCACTGTCGGAGGGTCAGTACTGAGGGAGCGCCGCACTGTCGGAGAGTCAGTGCTGAGGGAGTGCCGCACTGTCGGAGAGTCAGTGCTGAGGGAGCGCCGCGCTGTCGGAGAGTCAGTGCTGAGGGAGCGCCGCACTGTCGGAGGGTCAGTGCTGAGGGAGCGCCGCACTGTCAGAGGGTCAGTGCTGAGGGAGTGACACACTGTCGGAGGGTCAGTGCTGAGGGAGCGCCGCACTGTCGGTGGGGCAGTGCTGAGGGAGCGCCGCACTGTCGGAGGGTCAGTGCTGAGGGAGTGGGCACTGTCAGAGGGTCAGTGCTGATGGAGCGCTGCACTGTCGGTGGGTCAGTGCTGAGGGAGTGGGCACTGTCGGTGGGTCAGTGCTGAGGGAGTGGGCACTGTC
>JAHRHZ010000008.1:15611913-15634541 GCA_024137785.1 Ginglymostoma cirratum | reverse complement strand
CCCTCTCCCACCCCCACCCCATTCCTACACACACACACTCTCTCACCACCACACACACACACT
The DNA here is from genome assembly GCA_024137785.1 of Ginglymostoma cirratum. Lineage (NCBI taxonomy): Eukaryota > Metazoa > Chordata > Chondrichthyes > Orectolobiformes > Ginglymostomatidae > Ginglymostoma > Ginglymostoma cirratum. The sequence continues at coordinate 15,634,478 of JAHRHZ010000008.1, read as the reverse complement.
CCCACCCCCACCCCATTCCCCCCTCCCCCCACACACATACACACCCTCTCCCACCCCCACCCCATTCAAACACACACACACACACACCCTCTCCCACCCCCACCCCGTTCCCATACACACAGGGGACACACAGACACACCCACACCCACCCACCCACGCACACACAGACACACACATAGACACAGAAACACACACACACACACACAGAGTGAGAAGCCAGTGATAGTCAGCAGTTCCTTCCCTCTCTGCTGACGTTGTGCTGGTGTTTTATGTGAACAGAAGGTGTGATCATTACTAATCCTCACACCCAGTGACTCATTACCTTTTTCCCTTCCCTCATCCAACTCTCTCCCCGTTCCTTGCCTGAAGGCACTCATTTATGTAGGCCCAAGCTCCACAGTAGCTTCGACGCAAGTCAATGCTGTGCGGCTCTGGAAGCCATCGCACTGCCCCAGTCACTACATCCCAGTGAGAGTCACTGGACAGGGATGATGCGGAAATGAACAGATGATTTGATGTGAACGTAGAGAGTGTGTACAGAGCCTTGCTGTCTTCAGCAGCCAATGTAGAGCAGACCAGGGACCTTACTGAAGAATGTTTGTTTGAGCACAGACTGGAGAAGTTGGGAGTGTCCTCCTTGCAGACACACTGGCTGACAGGAGATTTGATCAAGGTCTGTAAAAACATGAGCGAGCCTGGATACAGCAGATAGGGAGAGTGTGTTCCTGCTGACAAAAGGAACAAGAGGGTCTGGACTTAAAGTGATACGTGAAAAAATCGTTTTTACGCAGTGAGTAGTTAGGGTGTGGAATGCACTACCTGGAAATTTGCAGGTTAATTTGAGGAATAAAGGAGAACATTAATGGTTATTTAGGTGGAAATGGTGTGCAGGTATATGGGGGAAAGGTTAGTACGAGGTGGCAAAGCTGGTATGCACAAGGGCCGAATGGCCTCCTCTGCATTGTAACACCTCTGTGACTATGGCTCGGGGTGTCAGCCGTGGCTCAGTGTCTCTCAGAGGGTTATGGATTCAGAACATGAAATCCGAAACTTGACAGCAAAGAAATGGCAGCTGCCATCTTTGGCTCACTACAGAGAGGGTGCTGCATTGCTGTGGGTGCCCTCATTGGAGGATATGCCAAGCTGAGCCTTTGCCTACGCTCTCCGGTGACTGTAAAAGATCCCATAGCAACAGGCTGAAGGAAAAAAGCAGTTCGCTCTTGCTTTCTGGGTCAATATTTAGCCCTGACCTAGCAGCATTAAACAAACTCAGCTGGTTGCTATTTGTGGGATCCTGCTGCGCACAAGTAGGCATAAAATGCACGTCCTGCTCCTCCTGCACCATTGGCTGCTTGGAGGTGGTGCAGGGTGTGATGCTGCTCTCTCAGATCCCTCTGCTCGCTTTCACGTCAGCCTGAAACTCCACGCAACTCCCCATGCTCAATCACACTCTTGTTACTCCATTCCAACCTTCCGGCTGTCTGTCTTCGTTCTGACTGACATGTCAAAGTTACAGTTCAGTCGCTTGCTCCTTCTAACCGGGAATGACAGCAACTGCTCCCCATCTTGCAGTCACAACAATTTCCCCCCAAAACTCCCATTTCTTCTTTCCTTGGGCCTCGGTATCAGGATCCCGTCTCCTTCTCCAACTCTGCTTGGCGATACTCCTGAAAGTTCCAATGCATGGTCCTCCCGTTGGGATCCAATGGGTCTCTAAGTGGACATTAGACACGTCGTAGCTGACAAAAACCTGAGCAGAATTAGTTGCAGATTAATGTAAAGAGATAAGGGCTCTTGTGTTAAAATGGTAGCGTCCCTACCTCTGCGCTAAGGGGCCCGTGTTCAAATCCCACCTACTCCGGACGTGTGGGATAACACTGCCAATTGACAAAAAGTCTCCGTGAAAGCATTCTAGAATACTCTTCACAAATAAGCCTGGAGGTCCTCAAACAAGTCCTGCTGTTGACCACCCAGGCCCAGTCAAATAACTCCCTCCAAAAATTAGTATAACTAACTCATCAATGCAATGAACAAAAATGTAACAACCCTTGTGATTTTTCACCTGGCTTTCCTCCTGGCTGTGCCCTCGAGATTAATCCTCAACCCCTGGAATCTCTACAGCATTGCTGGAAAGCTGGCAACCACGATTTATAACCCCTCAACCTTAGAGTGCTGTCCCTCCTTTATTTTTCTTCCTGGCTTTATTTAGCTTCATCACCCAGGCCTCCTGCCACTTCCAGAGAGATTGTTTGACCCTCCTGGCAGCCGTGCTTTAAGCCACCTACACCCCCAAGCTCTCAAATTCTCTTCCTAACCCTTTCTGCCTCTCCCTCCACTCCTTAAGATGCCTCTTGAAATAACAGAATCCCTACAGTGTGGAAACAGGCCCTTCAGCCCAACAAGCCCACACCAAACCTCAGAGCATCCCACCCAGACCCATCCCCCTAATCTACACACCCCTGAACACTACGGGTAATTTCCCATGGCCAATCCACCTAACCTGCACATCTTTGGACTGTGGGAAGAAACTGGAGCACCTGGAGGAAACCCACGCAGACACGGGGGAACGTGCAAACTCCACACAGACAGTCGCCCAAGGGTGGGAGTGAACCTGGGTCCCTGGCGCTGTGAGGCAGCACTGAGGCACCGTGCCACCCCAAATCTGCCCCCCTTGGCCAAACCATTCATCTGTTCTAACAACTCTGTGTGGCTCGCAGCTTCCAAATTCTGTCTGATTAGAAAAGCAGTCTCACCATGTTTTACGGGATTAAATATGCTTTAGAAACACAGCTGTGATAGGATAGATGGCAGTATGATGGTAACGTCACTCAGGTGTTAAAGGCTGATGCTCTGGGGGACCTGAGTTCAAATCCCCCCACAGCAGTTAACTGAATTTAAGTTCAATGAATAAAATCGTACGTACAGTGAATCCTCAGTGTCCAAGAATTTGCTTATCTATCAAAAACATCCAACATCTGCAGATAATACTGGTATATGTGTGATTTTTAACTCACTGTTAAAGGAACTGCACCCTTAGAAATTTCATCATTTGCAGGAATTCCCAGGAATGGGTCCCTCATGGACACAGAGGAATGCTTGTAAAGCTAAAGGTGATCCTGACAGCTTTTGTGGCTTTTGTAAAAACCTAATATCCTTCAGCGCAGTGGTATGGTGGCATGGGGGTAATATCACTGCAAGGGGAAACTTTGTAGACCCCCAGTGACTGTTTCAGGGACATGTGTTCAAATCCCACATTGGCAGCTGGTAGTAATTTCAATTCAATTAATCTGGAACTGTCTCCATAGCCACAAAAATGACCGTCGATCGTTTTAAAAACCCATCTGGTTCACGAATGTCCCTTAAGGAAGCAAATCTGCCATCCTTACCTGGTCTGGCCTACATCTAACTCCAGCTCCACAGCATAGTTATGGAGTCATTGAGTTGTACAGGACAGAAACAGACTCTTCAGTCCAATTCATCCGTGCCAACCAGATATCCTAAACTGATCTAGTCCCATCCACATCACGGAACGGAGGTTGAGAGGGTGAAGAGCATGAGGTTCCTCGGAATGACTATACCTGACAACCTGTCCCAGACGTCCCACATAGATGTGACGGTCAAGAAGGTACAACAATGCCTCTTCTTCCTCAGGCAGCTCAGGAAATTTGGCATGTCCATAAGAACCCTCACCAACGTCTACTGATGCCCCATTGAAAGCATACTGTCCGGGTGCATAACGGCCTGGTATGGCTCTGCCCAGGGCAGTAAGAAAGTACAGAAGGTGGTGTACAGAGCCGAGACCATCACAGAAGCCAACCTCCCATCCATGGATTCCATGCACGTGGCTCGCTGCTGCAGAAAGGCTGCCCAACATCATCAAAGACCTATTGCACTGGTAATGATCTCCTACAACCTCTCCCGTTAGGCAGAAGATACAGAAACCTGAACTCACACACGAGCAGGTTCAGGAACAGCTTCTTCCCAGCCGTCATCAGGCTGCTGAATGGACTCTCTAACTTCAAATAACGCTGATCTTGCTAATGTTGATTTCCTCTAGTGCATGCTCTGTGCCATGTAACCTGTATGCCCCTGTCTCAGGCTTTTTGATCTGCACATCCTTTGCTTACTATGATCTGCCTGTACCCCAAGTAAACAAAGCTTTTCACTGTATTTTGGTACATGTGACAATAAATAAATCAGTCAATCATTTGCCAGCACTGGGCCCATAATCTCTAAACTTTTCCTGTTCATGTACCCATCCAGATTTACCTTTTAAATGTGGTACCAACCTCTATCTCTTCTTCTGGCAACTCGTTACATACACGCACCACCCTCTGTGTGAAAAAGCTGTCCCTCATGTCCCTTTTAAATCTTTCCCCTCTCACCTTAAACAAATGCCCTCTAGTTTTGGACTCCCCTAACCTGGCTGTTCACCCTAGCCATGCTCCTCATGATTCTTTAAACCTCTAAAAGGTCACCCCTTAGCAACTATGTTCAACTTTAGTAGTTTAGTACGGGACACAGATTTAAGGTAAAAGCGGTTAAGTTTAAAGGAGATGTGACGGACAAATTTCCACATATGGAGGGTGCTAAGTGCCTAGAATTTGCTGCCAGAGGAGGTGGTGAAGGGGGACACAATAGTAACATTTAAGCCGCATCTTGACAGATATACAAATAGACAAGGAACAGAAGGATATTGACTGAGCAGAGGGAAAAGGCTTTTAGTTGAGAAAGGGATCACGTGCCAGCACACTCATAGGGGGCCGAAAGGCCTGTTCCTCTACTGCTTTATTTTTGGCTCACCGGGGCTTTTAAGAAATTCAATCTCAGGGTAATTAGGGATTGGCCACAAATGCCAGCCTTGCCAGTGATGCCCACATCCCACGGTCGTCAGGAGGCACAGCCCATGCCCAGCACCTACCTGCGTGTTCTGCATCGGGATCTGCAGGAGTAGGGCAACGTCGTTATGATCGAAGGTGTCATCCAGTGCAATGAGTGCCCCGTGAACCCCACTCTCCTGGAGGTTACTGCTGTACTCCTTCAGCCCAATGTCCTGTACCCAGCCCATCATCCGATCATTTGTCCACACCATCACGTCTGCAAAGGACAGGAAAAGGAAGGTGTGAAACTCCCATTGCAGCTCTAATGTGTTAACGTCACATTCGGACTCCCAGGTAAGGCAGGGAGTGGTGGAACGACACTAATATTTCTCGAGTGTAACCATTCCAATTTAGAATTTGTATCTTTGTTTCCGTTTTTGCCGTAGTCCCTAGTTGCCCCCTTGAGAAGGTGGTGGTGAGCTGCCTTCTTGAACCACTGCAGTCCATGACGCTTTGGGTTGACCCACTAAGCTGTTGGGGGAGGACTGCCCAGAATTTTGACCCAGCGACATTGAAGAAATGGCAACGCATTTCCAAGTCTGGATGGTGAGTGGCTCTTGAAGGGGGTTGTGTTCCTTCCCGCATACCTTCTGTCCTTGTCCTTGCAGATTGCAAATTTGGAAGGTGCTGCCTAAGGAGCCTTGGTGAGTTACTGCAGTGCACCTTGTAGATGGTACACACTGCTGCGACTGAGCGTCGGAGGCGGAAGGAATGGATACTTTTTTTTTTGTAAACACTAGTTCTTGGGAATCTCTCACACGTAGTTATTGCCAAGGTCTGTTCGAGAGATTTGGCTAAATAAGAAACGAAAGGGAAAAAAAAAAAGACTGATTAAAGACGTTGATGATTCAGAGAAAACGTCAGGGATCCAGAACTGACTGAGTCCCAGTCTGGAGTAGCCAGGTTATGGTGTACAGCATTTTTCCCATCATAAATCCTCGCAGAAAATTTCACAGGAACATCATCAAATCAAACCGAGCAACAGAAGGGGACAGTAGGACAGTTGAGTAAAACTTTAGTTAATGAGATTGATTTTAAGGATCATGCTGAAGAGGAGAGGGGTGGTAGGTATTCCCTACGTTGAAATCACGGCTGCCAATGTTGGTTATGTACAAGAGACTAGAATTGGAGGGTGCAATGACCTTGGCAGGCTGTGGGGCTGGAGGAGGTGAGTGAGAGCTCAGGATGTCCAAAGACAGGCTAACAATTAACAAAGTACTTTGAGGTCTAATGCCAGCTGTAGGAAACCTAGCAGCCAAAACTGCGCAAAGCAGACCCTCACAGAGTGTTACATGGATCGGATAATCCGTTATTTGAGGGAGGCGTCACTATGAAGCGTTTCATGACTGCGATTCCATCCTCCTCCTCGAAGTACTGTTATACAGCACCTCCACTGGCAAGAGAGTGTAATGACAGTGTGACATGTTTACATAGGGTGCTTCCATTAAAAGCTCAGATGCAGAAATTTAGAACTCCCCAGAAAAAGAGAAAACCGAGAAGGGGTTAATAAATGTTGTAAAGGGTGATGTAGAGGAGACGACTCCATTTATGGACTAGGCAAGAGTGGGGGTCGACAGATATATGCCAGTCAAGGGGAATATGTTGATGTAATGGCACTGTTACTAGACTAGTAATCAAGAGGCTCAGACTAATGGCCGGGGGACATGGCTTCAAATCCCGACACAACTGCTGGGGAAATGTGAATTCAATTAATAAATGCAGAATATAAAAAATAGTCTCATTGATGGTGACCACTGATTTTTATCTAAAACAAAATCCCATCTGACTCATCATGACTTCTAATAGGAGGGAGGTGATAGTATAGGTCCATTATTGTCCAGAGACCCAGATAATGTCCTGGGGACAAAATCCCAAAACAGCAGATAGTGGAAATGGAATTCAATAAAAATCTGGAATTTAGAGTCTGATGATTGTCCGGGGGAAAAAAACCTTCTGGTTCACTATGGAAAGGAAATCTGTCCTCTTGACCTGGTCTGGTCTACATGTGACTCCATACCACACTGCCACATGGGTGGGAGTGGCACGGTGGCTCAGTGGTTAGCACTGCTGCCTCACAGCGCCAGGGACCTGGGTTCGATCCCACCCTCAGGCGACTGTCTGTGGGGAGTTTGCACATTCTCCCCGTGTCTGTGTGGGTGCCCTCTGGGTGCTCCAGTTTCCTCCCACAGTCCAAAGATGTGCAGGTTAGATGGATTGGCCATGCTAAATTGCCCTGTAGTGCTTAGGGAGATGGATCTGGGTGGGATCCTCTGAGGGGTGGTGTGGACTTGTTCGGCCGAAGGGCCTGTTTCCACACTGTGTGGGGATTCCACGATATGGTTGACTCTTAACTCTGGGCAATTAGATTTGGCTCAGTCAGTGACACCCACATCCTGTGAATGGATTAAGAAAAAACATTGGGGCTGGGTAACTACCATCCTTACCCTATCTGACTTCGGACTCACAGCAACATAGTTGCACTCTGAACTGACTCAGCAAGTAACTCAGGCTGAAGACTGCCATGTAGGTGCAGCAGGCTGGGAGGGAGGCTAATGGAACGCTAGCTGTCATTTCAAGAAGATTTGAGAACAGGAGCATTGAAGCCTTGCTTGAGTTGTACAGGAGCTTTACTAGGACCGTATCTGCAATACTGTGTGCCGTCTTTATCTCCTTATCTCAGGAAAGGTATTGCTGCCATAATGGGAATGCAATAAACGTTCACCAGACTTGTTCCCAGGATAGTGGGACTGTCCTATGAAGGGAGATTGGGTACACTGGGCCTGTAACTCTCTAGAGTTTCGAAGAATGAGACGGATCTCGATTAAACCTACAAAATACAGACAGGGTCAATGCAGGGAAAAATGTTTTGCCTGGTTGGGGAGTCTAGGACCAAGGGGACACAATTTAAAAATCAAGGGGAATGCCTTTTAGGTTCCTGATGAAGAGAAATTATTTACTCTGGGCATTGTTAATCTTTGGAATTCACTACCACAGAGGGCAGTCTTTGTGTATGTTTAAGGTAGAGATTGATAGATTTCTGATTACCACTGATGCACAGGGTTATGGGGATGGGGGTGAGTAAAACACACTGAAGGCATTTATCAGCTATGGTCATAATGAATGGCCAGGAAGAGTGGATGGGCTGAACAGCCAACTCACGCTCATATATTCCACAGTTCAAGGGCAATTAGGGACAGTGAACAAATACTGACCTTGCCAGTGACACCACAGCCAATTACAGATTAAAGAAAAATAAATCCAAGAGGCAAATTCTGGGGCAAATAAAACAGAAGTTGCTGGAAAAGCTCAGCAGGTCTGGCAGCATCTGTAAAGGAAAAAACAGAGTTAACGCCTTGACCTGTCTGTCCTCCCTGGACTGACCTATCTCCTCCCTACCTCCCCACCTACACTCACCTCTTCTGGCTCCATGCCCACCTCTTTGACCTGTCCGTCTCCTCTCCACCTATCTTCTCCTCTATCCATCTTCTATCCGCCTCCCCACCTCCCTATTTATTTCAGAACCCCCTTCCCCCCACCTCCATTTCTGAAGAAGGGTCTAGGCTCGAAACGTCAGCTTTCCTGCTCCTCTGATGCTGCTTGGCCTGCTGTGTTCCTCCAGCTCTACACCCTGTTATCTCAGATTCTCCAGCGTCTGCAGTTCCTGCTATCTTTGAGATGAGATCAGCCATGATTGTACTGAATGGCAGAGGAGGCTCAAGGGGCTGAATGGCCTGCTCCTAGATCTTAAGGTCTTTTCTCAGCACCACTTCCTCTCTCTTCGCCTTCGGCATGCAGTACCATCTTGCCAAGGGATGAGGTTCTGCTGAACGCCTGTCCTTGAGCTGGTTAACCTCAGCCAGTGCGTTTCACACAGTGACACCTGCGACACACTCACCTTTCAGCTGAATGAGGCTCCCCTCCCGCTTGCTCTCCAGCTCCTTCTTGTTGTAGTTCAGCCGCTTCAGACACATGATGCCATAGTGGAGACTGATTCTGCAACACAGAGGCATCCACATCACACGAACGGGGTGACCCACACACAACAAGCACAAACTGTGGAACTGCGGTGTCTTATAATGGAATCTGCAATTATATAGCGCCTTTCCCCGCTCCTCCCTTCCTATAAAACCTTTGCAACCAGCGAGGTACTTCTGAAGTGTTGCCCACCATTGCGGTGCAGGAAAAAGTGTGCACAGCAAGATTCCAAAAACAGCAAGGAGTCCATCAGCTTTAGTAAAGTTGGTTATTGATGGTGGAGCCTGATATGTTAACGCCGTTAAACAAAACAAAAATAAAAGAACCGTGGATGCCGGAAATCAGGAATAGAAATTGCTGGACAAACTCAGCAGGTCTGGCCCCGTTTATGGAGAGAAATCAGAATCAACATTTTGGGTCCAGTGACCCATCTTTAGAATGGCCATGTTAATGGCATGTTCATTATATCATTAAGATACAGAAGCAGAAGGCATTAATTGTGTACCCAAAGCACTTGTAAAGGGAGGCTGCTGGGTCACTGGGTTGCGAGGTTGGAAACGGCATTCTGTGGTTAAACCCAGTACCAGAACAAAATTAGTGTCTAGTTTCGTACCTCACCAAAAAACCAGGAATCAGTATATCATAGAATCTCAACAGTGTGGAAACAGGCCCTTCGGCCCAACTAGTCCACACCGACCCTCAGAGCATCCCACCCAGACCCATCCCCCTATAACCCACCTAATCTACACATCCCTGAACACTACGGGCAATTTAACATGGCCAATCCACCTAACCTGCACATCTTTGGACTGTGGGAGGAGACTGGAGCACCCAGAGGAAATCCACACGGATAGAGGGAGAATGTGCAAACTCCACATAGACAGTCATCCAAGGGTGGAATCGAACCCAGGTCACTGGTGCTGCAAGAGAGCAGTGCTTACCACTGAGCCACCATGCCACCCTAAGAGCCAGAGATAGGATAGTCCTTGGGCCGGTGTCCACACGTGGGTCTGCACTATGTGTCAGTTTTAAGGCAGTGCCCAGTGACAGCTGTTTATATAGTACTGGAGAATGCCAATTGAGGGGCTGCAGGGAGACCATACCTGTGAAAACTGTCGACCATCTTCAGTTGGCCTCGAAGTTCCTTCTTGGTCAGATGGTCCAACATGCGGGCATCGACCAGTGATTCCATGAAGTAACTCCGATACTGCGGAAGTCCGAGACTGGGTAGCCAATCATTCCCTACCCACTCGTGGTTCATGTCGCCATATGCCAAGATCTGAAAGGATTGATACTCCAGAATTAAAGCAGCCCGAGAGGCAATAAGTTCCATGTTTAAAGGAAGGTGCTTCTCGCAAACTCACCGAGGGTGGTCACAGATTAACTGACACCCGTAGGTAGGTCAAAGTGTTTGCTCAGGGTCAAAGGTAACATAATGCCAAAGGTATCCTGAACGAACCCACTGTAGAATGCCCTGAAGTGAATTGATAACCTCCATCTATATCGCACTTACAACACAGTAAGGCATCCTGAGAGGCTTCAGAGGCGCCCTTCTGAATTCAACACAGACACACACCAGGGGGATTGTATTTAATTGCCCCTATGGTGGCATTTCTCCCAGGCATTCCCTCACCGAAACGTATCAAAGTTTTGTCACTGGAGGCTCCATCGGCAATGGGTTGCAGCCTTAGGCAGTGCTCAGTGATATGGGGGCCAGCTGGGCACCCTGATGGAGACCAGAGTGACGTAGGGGTAATATCACTGGACCAAGTAAACACAAGGGCCAAGCTCATACTTTGGGAATGCAGGTGCAAATCCCACCACAGCGACCAGGGCAATTTAAATTCAAACAAATTCACGAATTTAAACAATGCAATTTGGAATTGGGAGCTATTAGGCTCAGTAGTCCGTGGCCCCAAGATTATCATAAAGTCCACGTTGGGTTTGCTCAGGTCCTTTCAGGTAAAAACTAGATGGCCTTGTTTTGCCTTAGCCCCAGTGATTCCAGTCCCAGGGCAATGTGACTGACCCTTCACTACTCTCCAGAGCAGTCAGGGATAGGCAAAAAATGTGGCCCCTTTCCCACAGCAACAATTTTTCTTTTCTAAAAGAAAACCCTTGCAGCAAGACGCCAACAGCAACATGATTCCCTCATCCACCTCCCCAATGTATTAAAGATGATGTTTCCTCCAGTTCCAATCTCTCTCTGTGTTACATCCTCATCGTCAGAAGAATGTTAATCTCCATTTACACCATGAAGCCACTCTGGGGTTAAGGTGAGGAGGCAGGATGGCCCCTCAAGACTGAATCCCCTCCATCAGCGGACTTGAACCCATTCTGCTGTGCACTGCACTCTCGCCAACTAAGCCAGCTGCACCCCCACCAAAAACCACGACACCTTAAACTAGATTTAAACTGACCGCTTAAAAAGAAAACTGGAGAACCCACCTGGTCCCAGCTGATCTCTTTAGCCTCCTACCATCGGAGAGGTTAAAAGTTAGTGAGGCAGGAAACGAAAGGATGCAAGAAAACAGTTAGTACAGTGTTAGCATGAACATTAGTGCTACATTCCAAAGGCGAAAGTGTTACCGAGCGGGTTACGGGGCAGGGGGTTTTGGAGGGGGAGTGGGGTTGAGGGGGAAGATGCGATCTGACCGAATGTTGCAACAGACTTGACACGCCGAGGAGCCTTATAGCTCCTCCTACTGTCTATGTTTTTGCATGATAGGGCAAGGGAGGTGGGAGACATCAACTGACTTGTGTCTGTAAGATGCTAAACAGGCCCAGATCAATGATTCAAAATGCAAATTAACTCCGCAGGTCTGGCAGCATCTGTGGACAGTTAACATTTCGAGTCCAAAATGCCTGCACTTTGGAACGGTTCTGAACAACAGTCTCACTGGACTCGGAATGTTAGACTCTGTTTCTCTCACCACAAATGCTGCCAGACTCCAAGTTTCTCCTGCAATCTCTGTATCTGCTCGAGGTCAGGACTCGGACTGTCAGGCTTCCATGGTCTTTCTGATACTCCCTTACGTCTGTCTTCAACATCTGTGGGAGTCTCTGGCCAGGATTACATAACACATGGAGCCAAGGTTGTTCAGGTTGGTATCTATCTGCTTTTGGGATGATGTCAGTGTGGCGTTGCCTACCTCAAGTTGAGATGCTGGGTGCTTTTTGGACACACCACATCAGCAAATGGGCTTGCATAAAAATCTCTTTATCGTGAACCTCTGAAGCACCCAAGGTACTTTTCAGAGATAGCAGGAACTGCCGATGCTGAAGTCAGAGATAACAAGGTGTGGAGCTGGAGCAACACAGCAGACCAAGCAGCATCAGAGGGGCAGGAAAGCTGATGTTTCAGATCCGAAACGTCAGCTTTCCTGCTCCTCTGATGCTGCCTGGCCTGCTGTGTTCCTCCAGCTCCACACCTTGTCATCAAGGTACTTTTCAGCCAAATTTCAAAGTGTGGTCACCGTTGCGATGTAGCCAATCTGCACACAAATCCCACAAATATGATAAGTTGCCAGAGCCCTACCAGGCCATAGGGCCGCTCTCTCATTCCACAGAGAGACATCGATATTAGGTGCTTGTTTAACCTGAGGGTCGCCACTTCTCTGGTGAGGGGAGAGATTGAGAAGGAGAGTCCTTCTGCTGCTGCAGGAATTTATAGGAATGCGACAAAGACCAGAGAATCCTGTTTTTCTCATGTGAGATGCGGTTTGAGGAATAAATTGTCAGCCAGGACACTGGGGAGAAGTCCCCTCTTGTTCTTTGAAAGAACACTGTGCGTTCATTTCCATCCACCTGAGCTGGTAGAGCAGACCTTGGCTCACCCAAAAGCCAGCACCTAGAGAAGCACGGCACTCTCTTAGTACTGGGGCTGGGCTATGAAGATGGATTTTGGTGCTCAAGACCTGGAGTGTGTTATGAACCCAGAAACTGATGATTCCGAGGTGGGAGTACTACCCACTGAACCACAGAGGTTTGAGACTCAAGGAAGGCTGCAGGTAGTTATGAATACCACCTCCCTATCCTCCGACAGTGAACTATATGGGTTCCAATGATACCTTGCCCTGGAGTGACACTATGAAGCTGCCCTCTTAATAAGCAGCATGAGCAAGGTACAGCACGGCTCACAATGTTTCCATTCAGCAGCCAGGAAATTGTCTTTTACTTGTCATAAAATAATCTATCATAACTTCAGAACAACAAAAAACCTTCCTTCCATTATAAGCTTCTGTATTCTTCTGGAAATTAACGATGCAATCTTGGCAACTGTGAAATAATACTGTCATCAATAAGTGGACTGAAACACTGAACAACACCTCCCAACTGGCTGGAGGTCATAATTGCAGCATGACATGTTTACAGCATGACATGTTTACATATGTAACTGCTATTCTAAATGTGCACATATGACTTAAGATGAAATACGCAAAAATATGGACAGCACATCAGATTTTAATCTTGGTCTAATTATCCTCAGCCTCCAATTCTAATTTACCTGAAGACTACAGTTGATTTTCACCCCAGAGAGAATGACAGAATATTTCAAAATTTTACTCAACAGAGGGGCTTAGGTTTCTCATGTGGGTTTCAGGAGTTCCAATCCTGGAATTTATTTTTCCTTGTTTGGTACAGTCTTCGAGAAGCAAAGCTCAAAGCATAAAGGTTTCACTGGAAAAACAGGCCATGAGGCAATGTTTTCTTGAAGTATGAATGTGGGACAGTTTACGTGAGCGGGAGGGAGAACAGAGTCTGTCACAGACTTTAATCGAGAAAAAAGGAACTGCATGAATTTCTGTTAGTAAAGAAGAGACAGGATTATTAGTTCCCAGATCACAGGAAGGGATGCAATAAAACAGTGAATATTAATCACAATGGGCTTACGTGCTTCTGCCCAAATCATTACTCTCTTACTAAGTGGAAAGCATCACAGGGGGCACGACTGAATGCCAGAAAAGCAACAGAAACAGACAAACTGCTAAAAAAAAAAGGAGACATGCAGTCAAAGTCTTGCACACATCAGGACACAATCGCAAGAATAAAAAAAAATTTTTTGAAGGGAACAACAACTTACAATGAGGAAAGGGGACTGATTAGTTGCTAACTTGACTCTGATTGGTCAAACACTGCCATGGAAAAGGCACCAGGGGTCTAATGGACAAACTTTCATCATCAGAAGGCAAAGCCTGGTTCCCGAGGAGCCAGATGTCCACTCGTGAATTAGCCACCGCAACACAGCGATATTCGAATTGTCCCTTCGGGGTACATATCAAACACAACTACAATTTAGATTTATTCCCACTGAACTGAAACACACTGAAATGAAATACTTCGGAACCCTGAAAGCAAATGAGTGCATGCTTGTCAGATGGAACTGACACCTCCTCATCGTGTCAAAACATGTTCAAAATCATCTGGGTCATGGTAAAAGTCTCAACAGCCGGAACAAATAATCAAATTCAAATTAAAAAGCAACGCTGAGAGGGGAGTGTCTGCCAAAGATTCAAGAGAGTATTGGATGATCATTTGGATAGAAGCAACGTGAAAGGATATAGGAGAAACCAGGAGACCAGCACTTGACAATGATGCTCACTTGAAGAGCCGACCAGATGGGCTGAATGGCCTCCTCTGTGCTGTAACACTTCTGTGATTCTGTGAAACATCTTAGGAGGAAAGGTTGAAGAGGCTCAGTCTATTTTGTATGGTTCTAGTAAAACGGGAGGCGATCTTATTGAAACGCAAGACCGTGAAAGGTCTTTGACCCACTGGGTGCTGGGTGTTTCCCTTTGGTGAGGACAGGGGGCAGCAGTCTAGATCTAGGGAACACAATTTAAAAACAAGGGGTCTCTCATTTAAGATCAAAAGATACAGGAGCAGAATTAGCACAACATGTCTGCTCTACCATTTCAGCCTAGCTGATAACCTTCTTAAATCCATTCTCCTGCTTTCTCCCTGTAACCTTTGGTCCCCTTACCAATCACAACCTATCTAAATCTGTCTTTAAAACGCTTAATAGCTTGACCTCCACAGCCCACTGTGGCAATGAGTTTCACAGAATCACCACCGTCTGGCTGATTAATTTCTCCTCATCTCAGTTCTAAAGGGTTGTCCCTTTACGCTAATGCTATGCCCTCGGGTCTTAGTCTCTCTTACTAATGGAAACATCTTTTCCACGTCCACTCTATCCAGGGCTCTCAGTATTCTCCAAGTTTCAATCAGATTCCCCTCATCCTTTTAAACTCAATCAAGTACAGAGTCCTCAACTGCTCCTCCTATGACAAGCCATTCATCCTAGGGATCATTCTTGTAAACCTCCTCTGGACCACCCCTCCAATGCCAGCACATCCTTCCTTAGAGACTGGACCCAAGACTGCTCACAATATTCCAAATGCAATCTGACCAATGATTATACAGCCTAAGCAGTACGTCTCTGCTCTTGTATCCTAGCCCTCTTTTAATGAATGCCACCACAGCATTTGCCTTCCTAACTGCCAACTGAACCTGCATGTTAACCTTTAGAGAATACTGAGCTAGGACCCCCAAGTCCCTTTGTGCTTCAGATTTCTAAAGCCTTTCCCCATTTAGAACTTAGAACATAAAACACAGAACGCAGAACAGTACAGCACAGTACAGGCCCTTCGGCCCATGATGTTGTGCCGAACTTTTACCCTAAACCTAAGGTCTATCTAATCTCTACCCCTACCTTATACTATCATGCATTTGCCTATCTAATAGACGCTTAAATGCCCCTAATGAGGCCGACTCCACTACCCTCTCCGGCAATGCATTCCACGCCCCGACCACTCTCTGAGTAAAGAACCTACCTCTGACGTCGCCCCTATATCTACCTCCACTCACTTTAAAACTATGACCCCTCGTAACAGCTACCTCCACCCTATAAAAAAGTCTCTGGCTGTCCACTGTATCTATACCTCTGATCATTTTGTACACCTCTATCAAGTCACCTCTCATCCTTTCTCTAGCTGAAGAGAAAAGCCCTGGCTCTCTCAAACTTTCCTCATAAGACCTTCCCTCCATTCCAGGCAACATCCTGGTAAATTTCCTCTGCACCTTTTCCAATGCTTCCACATCTTTCCTGTAATGAGGCGACCAGAACGGGACACAATACTCCAGATGTGGCCAAACCAGGGTTCTCTATAGCTGGAGCATAACTTCACAGCTCTTGAACTCGATCCCTCTATTAATGAAAGCTAACACACCACGTGCCTTCTTAACAACTCTATCCACCTGGGTGGCAGAAATATTATGTACGCCTCTATTCTTTCTTCTGAAGTGCACAACCTCACACTTTCCCACACTCTATTCCATCTGCCACTTCTTCGCCCGCTCTAATAGCCTGACCAAGTCCTTCCGCAGCCTCCCCGCTTCCTTAACACCACCTTCCCCTCCACCTAGCTTTGTGTCATCTACAAACTTGGCAACAATGCCCTCAGTTCCTTCATCCAAATCGTTAATGAGGCTGAGACGAGAACCTCTCAGAGGGTGGTTAATCTGTGAGTTCTCTTCCTCAGAGACGGGTGGAGCTTGAATCAATGAACTTATTCCAAGTTAGAGAGACTTCCCAGCGACACGGGAGTCAAGGTTTTTGGGAAGCAGGGGAAAGAAAATGGAGTTGAGACCATGATCAGATCAGCTATGATTTTACTGGAGGCCAACTCCTGCTCCTAATTCTTGCACTGTTGTGAACGGACTCCCTGGTTCCACGTCCCCATGGAACAAATGGTTCTTTACTTAGCACTCAGTGACATCCTTAACGGGAAACAGAAATATTGAGATGTTAGCAACGCACCGTCTTTGTCGATGTCGTCAGGGTTTCCATTTCCTCATGTGTTACCCACACGTTGCCCGTGTTCTGGTCACAGGATCCAGGGATGCCCAGTCAGGTCAAAGGTCAGAGAAGGGGACAACCGAGACAGAGGGATAAAAAAAAGAGACAGAGCTTCAGAAACTTCACAACATCGATCTGAGGTGTACACATAAACCTCTCTCTAAAGCCACATCCTTATTCACTGCTTCTTAAACTATGCTGAGAGAAAGAAAGAAAGAGGGAGAAGAAGAAGAGACAGAAAGAAAGACAGAGAAAGAAAAGGTAGGAAAGAGAAAAGGAAAGAAAGACATATATAAGGAATGTAAGAAATAAAGAGAGATAGAGAAAAAATGAGAAAAGAAAGAAAGGCCAGGGTGACATAGAAGACCAGCGACAGAGATAGGGGCAAAGAGGGAGTATGGGGGCAGAGAGTGAGGGAGTAACAGCAAAATCAAAGCAGAGGATCAATGGGATGTAAAGGAAGGGTACTGGGAAGACTACGATATTCTACCAGGAGGGGCAATAATGGACTGAATGGCCTTTCCTGAATCCACAGTTAGTTCTCCTTGCAAGGGCCAGAGCAGCACAACTGCAGACAACAATCGGGAACGATGCAAAGCACACTTTCCCGACGAGCACTTGTGCATTCCCTGCTCCCACTCCCTTAGTCTCTGGGAGCGACAGGTGACGCCAACGAAATCCCATTACCATTCGAGAGATGGTGGGTGCCGATGGGCTGGTTAGTGACACCATCTCCTGGATGGCCAAACGCAGCTTCAATCGGTGCAGGGGGTTGCTGATTCCAATCTCGCGTTGGATCTCAGTGTCGGACAAAGCTGACATGATGGCTCCACTCTTCACATTGGCACGACAAGCCGCCACATACCACGCGGGCATCCCGACCCACAGCTAGGGAGAGAGAGTGAAACACTTTCAATGAAACACTAGCTTACAGCAAACTGTTTATGGACAATCCCAATATCCCAGGCTTCAGGCCCCTTCTTGCTCTAAGTTTAAAACTTAGGGATTGCCCTTTTAGAACAGTCCCTCCCAGTTCTGAACTCAACTACAAGAAGAAACGTCCTTTCAAGTCTCTCCTTTTCAACCTGTCTCCTCACCTGAGCCATACCGACCCTCAGATTAAACCATCACCAGTCACCTCTCAGCAGCCCTCTCGCATGCTGGTGACTTTACTTTCACTATTTTTTTAAAATGACGTATGTCATCATTTTGACTATCAAGGGCCTTGTAAATCAGAGTCAGGCCTTTCAGGATCAAAGTACATCTTCACATGGAAGAAAAACCTAGAATTCTCCCCAAACAGGTGCTGAGACTCAAATTCAACTAAGAATGTCCAAACACAGACTGATAGATTTTTGCCAGACAACGTACAAGGGGTTTCAGAGTCAAAATGGAATTAAATTGGGGTGGCACTGTGGCTTAGTGGTTAGCACTGCTGCCTCACAGCACCAGGGACCCAGGTTCGATTCCACCTTCGGGTGACTGTCTGTGTGGAGTTTGCACATTCTCCCGGTGTCTGCGCGGGATTTCTCTGGGGGTTTCCTCCCACAGTTCAAAGACGTGCAGGTTACGTGGATTGGCCATGCTAAATTGCCCATAGAATTTCAGGGGTGTGTAGATTAGGTGGGTTATAGGGGGCTAGGTCTGGGTGGGATGCTCTGAGGGTCAGAGTGGGCTTGTTGGGCCGAAGGGCCTGTTTCCACACTGTAGGGATTCTATGATAAAAGATCAGCAATGGTCTAATTGGATTAGCACAGGTCAAAGGGCTGAATGACCTCCTCCTGGCTTACATGAACTGGGAATTCACCAGCATTCCGGCGAGGACGTGACTTGCTGTTATTTCACTGTCACACAATCAACATCCCGAGTACCTTCACCAGGCTGGTCTGCGAGGCAATTCACCACCATCTTCCCAGGGGCAATTAGGGATGAGCAATAAACAAAGGGCTTGTCAGCGACACTCACATCCCTACCCTGAACCGTGGTTAGTGAGTTTGCAGATATCACCGAAATTGGAGGCGTAGTGGACAGCGAAGAAGGTTACCTCAGAGTGCAACAGGATCTTGACTAGATGGGCTGAACGGCCAAGGAGTGGCAGATGGAGTTGAATTTAGATAACTGTCAGGTGCTGCACTCTGGAAAGGCAGATCAGGGCAGGACTTAATGGTAAGGTCCTTGGGAGTGTTGCCGAACAAAGAGACCTTGGAGTGTAGGTTCATAGTTCCTTGAAAGACGAGTCACATATAGACAGGATAGTGAAGAAGGCGTTTAGTACGCTTGCCTTTATCACTCAGTGCATTGAGTACAGGGGTGGGGTGGGGTGGGGTGGGGGCGTCATGTTGCCGCTGTATGGGATACTGATTAGGCCCCCTTTGGAATACTGCGTTCAGTTCTGGTCTCCCTGGTACAGGAAAGATGTTGTTAAACTTGAAATGGCTCAGAAAAGATTTACAAGGATGTTGCCAGAGTTGAAGGGTTTGTGCTATTGGGAGAGGCTGAATAGGCTGGGACTATTTTCTTTGGAGCGTCGGAGGCTGAGGGGTGACCTTATAGAGGTTTATAAAATCATAAGGTGCATGGATAGAGTGAATAGCCAAGGTCTTTCTCCCAGGGAAGGGGAATCCAAAACGAGAGGGCATAGGTTTAAGGTGAGAGGGGAATGGCTTAAAAGAGATCTAAGGGACATCTTTTTCACACGGAGGGTGGTGTGTGTATGGAAGGAGCTGCCAGAGGAAGTGGAGGAGGCTGGTACAATTACAACATTTAAAAGGCATCTGGACATGAATAGGAAAGGTTTATAGGGATATGGGCCTAATATTGGAAAATATGACTAGGTTAATTCAGGATATTTGGTTGGCATGGATGAGTTAGACCGAAGTGTCTGTTTCCATGCCGTACAGCTTGATGACTCTATGATTTAAAGACAAACTGAGCAGGATGGATGCTGCGCTGAATGCGGTTCCTTTCAAACGCTGAGTGCTCAGTTCCTATCCTCAGCCCTCCCCTACTCTTGGGGAATGGACAAAGCTAATGCCATGCTTTCACCTCCAGCCATGCTACGACAGTGGGACCATCCCAAGAAGCAAATGGAAGACCCTGACGACACGCCTCCTCCAACAGTTCGTGCCTGGAAGAGAAAAAAAATTTCTTTCTTTACCGAGAGTGCATCCAAAACAGAGCCATACAGAAATAGGCCATTCAGCCCAGCTGCCCTGTGCTAGCATTTATGTTTCACATGGTCCTCCTTCTTCTATTTGATTGGCTTTGGCGCGGTCCTCTGATAACAGAGCCTTCACTATCATTTTTGTGAAAATTTGCCCATAAATGGGAATTAAACAACTTTGGTTTGACATGTGGAGCTCCACTGCAACTCTATATTTTGAAGATTTAAATATTCACCTGTGGCACATGTTAAGGCAATAGTTATCTGTGTTTATCTTGGTAGGAGGAGGAGGAAGAAATCTTGGAATCACTGGTACTTCTTCAAAATAGTGACTGCAAATCTCTTACATCAGACTGAGAGGACAGATTGGAGCCGGGTATGGCACTAAGGAAGGGTGGCAGGCATGGCAGTGGGCACTCCTGAATTATTGTGCTCAAGTCTCTGGACTGGGAGGGCTTTTCTTTCTTTTATTCTGTCCTGGGCTGTGGGCATCACTGGCAAGGCCAACATTGTTTGCCTGTCCCTAAATGCCTACAAACTGGGCAACGTAAGGCCAATTCAGAAAGCAATTAAAGGGGGACAACCCCATTGCTGAGAGCCTGGAGTCACACGTAGACTGAGCCCGCTAAAGGGGCATTAGTGAACCAAAATGATACTAACAACTGATGATTGTTGTTACAGTCCCTATCATTGAGATTAGCTTTATTTGCCAAATTTATTAATTAAATTTAAATTCTACAGCTGCTATGATGGGGACTGAACCTATTTCCCGACCTGTGAATCTGATTATTAGCCCAGTGACATTAGCATTGTGCCAGCATCTCTGCCTGCTGATAACCCACTAGCTTCTGACTTAGTGGCATGTGTGAGCTGCTGACTGAGATCAGGCATTCTTGAAAGTAAATTAATTAAATCTCAGTCTGGGCTAGGGATGGGTTCTGTATCAAACATAGGAATGCGAAAAAAGGGTGATTTTTATCAGTCAAAGCTTCATGGACATTTTGCCTGCACCTCAGCATTTAACAATAACGAGATGTGACATTATGAGCCGTTTCATGATAGCACTAAACCATTTAGCACAGGACAGAGGAGACAGAAGGGGGAGGGTCTGTAATCAATGTACCAAAATAAACACAAAAGTGTATTTTAATGCACTAGAATGGTCACAAACTCATTTTCAAAGGATACTGTCTTACAAATTGGAATAGAAATGCTGACGAGCGCAAGAATTACAAAACTGGAGAATCAAAGGCTTAACGTCGCTGATTTACACATGCTGCCAGTCGCTGAGAGAAACCAGGAACTGGAGAAGAACACTCCTGGAGTCATCGTGCCCATACAGCGGGTCCCTATGCACCAGTACAAGTGTACAAAAGGAATCCAATTTCCCACCAGTACAAGTCACCTACTTTTTCTTATTTCTTCGGTCCTTGTCCACTGGACCACCCAATTTTGAGAGTCCAAGGGGGTCCTGAGAGGACGTCTCTGTGTCTGGCGTTCCGGCTGAGGAAGGGGCAAAACACAATGCATTAGCCTGGAGTATAGAGAGCTACCTCTAAATTCACACACACACACACACACACACACACACTCAGCTGCTGGGCACTAGCGCACACCCAGGCTGTTCCACTTTCTGTTCAGCAACTGAGAGGCTGATCCAGGCTGGAGGAGACACATCCCACAATAAACACACAGTTCCAGCTGCTTCACAGCGTGAGAAAACTACAGGAGATTACAGCACTGGTGACCATTTGAAGCATCACATTTGTGCTGATCTATCTACCCATGCCCAAAGCTTGGAGATCCCTCTGCTTAGTTTGACAGCTGGGCTCCAATAACCTGTGATCTAGTCCTGGCATGTTTTTGTTCCACTTTTTCCTTCTCCCCTCACTGGAACTCTCGCTGGGACCCTTACCCCTTGCTGCTGCCTCACCTTGAGATCTGTGTTCATCCTGCCCCGTTACACATCCTCCGACCTCTATAACACCCCCTGTCCTGTCCGCCCACTGACTGAGCCTTCAGCTCCAAAATGGCTGCTCCTGTACAGTCCCCTCCCTTAAGACGTTGTTTAAAACCTCTCTCTCTTTTTGACCCAGCCCTTGGTCACCTGACTCATTACATTCTGATGTGAGTTAGCATCAATATTTGCTTGGCAAGAAAATTCGTTTATAAAATGCCACAGGTGTAACAAAACGGGTGGTCCCAGGGCGATCTCGGGGGGTACTATAAATGCAGTCCATCTGCATTTGCATTATTTATTCTTTCTGGGATATGGGCATGGTGAGATGGCTGGCATTGCTGTCGAAACAAGTGGCTTGTCGAGGCATTTCAGAGGGCAGTTAAGAGTCAAATACTTTCTCAGAGTCTGGAGTCACATGTGGACCAGACTGGATAAAGATGCACAAATAGGGGGTGGCACGGTGGCTCAGTGCTTAGCACTGCTGCCTCACAGCTCCAGCGACCCGGGTTCAATTCCATCCTCGGGTGACTGTCTGTGTGAGGTTTCCACATTCTCCCCACATGGGTTTCCTCCGGGTGCTCCAGTTTCCTCCCACAGTCCAAAAATGTGCAGGTTAGGGTGGATTGGCCGTGCTAAATTGTCCCATAGTGCCCAGGGATGTGCAGGTTAGGGTGGATTGGCCGTGCTAAATTGTCCCGTAGTGCCCAGGGATGTGCAGGTTAGGGTGGA
>JAHRHZ010000008.1:15584490-15600640 GCA_024137785.1 Ginglymostoma cirratum | reverse complement strand
ACAGGCAACTCGCACTGGGCCCGACTCCCAGGAACAGGCAACTCGCACTGGGCCCGACTCCCAGGAACAGGCAATGCGCACTGGGCCCGACTCCCAGGAACAGGCAATGCGCACTTCCTCTCCAAGATTTCTATTAGAATTGCTTTGTATAAACACGAGATCATCACAGGCTCTCAACCCACCTTCCCCTTAAACAACCCCATTTCCTCACAAAGCCAGGAAATCACCAGTAAGGAAAGAACGAGGCATGAAAGGAAATGTATAAGTTGTTAAACAACAGTGAAAGGCTGAGATGAGGTCATCCTGAGAAAGCTGGCTGCTGGTAGCCTGTGTTTCATTGATTTTGCCAAGCAGCACGGGGAGACATTTACTGTGGGCTCCAGCTGGCCTGAGCCTTCCTTCAAATGGCTGTGCAGTTTCAATGGGCACAAACTGACATCAGCCTGCTCAACGTCAACATGCATGCAACCCATTACAGAGAAACGCATTGACCTGTTTCACTTACATGCTGCAGAATCCGAACGGAAGCAGGGAGACAGAGACAGACACATCCCGTTAGCATTTTGCAGAATAACTGTGCCGGGAGAGGTAATATCACTGGACTAGTAACCCAGAGGCTCAGGCTAATGGTCTAGGGATCTGGGTTCAAATCCCACCAAATGCAACTCATTCAATGAATAATTCTATTAACCATTTAACGAATATTTCTGTAATTAGTCTCTAACGGTGGCAATCTATCACAGATTGTTGGAAAGTCATCACACAGCTTAGTAATGTCACTTCGGTAAAGAAATCTGTTATTCTTACCTGTCCGTGACTCCGGATCCCACAGCGATGTGGGTGATATTTAACTGCCCTCTGGAATGGGCAAATCCACTATTTAGTTCTAGGACAACCAAGGATGGGCAACAAGGGTTGATCTTGTCAGTGTAGAGGAAAGGGTTAATTATACACTTACTCTTAAGAACAGCTGCATAAGGAACATGAGCTAACACGAAACTGGGACCACAGTCCGTCGGTTCCTGTCTTGCCATCCCTTGGCTAAACGAGAAGGAATTTCTTCCCTCAGAGGCTAGTGGATCTGTGGAATCCTTTACCACAGAGGGCTGTCGGGGCTGCGTGGTTAAGCACATTCAAGGCAGAGATTTTGAATCAGTGAGGGATTGGAGGATTATGGGGAAAAGGCAGGAAAGTGGAGTTGAGGATGATCAGATCAGCCACAATCTCAATGAATGGCAGAGTGGACTCGATGGGCTGAATGGCCTAATTCTGTTCCTACCTCTTGTGGTTTCATGTTTCATGAAGCTGGATAACGTTCAGGCACCAGAGTGCTGACATGACCTTACTACAGCCAGTAACATCCATGAATAAGTTAGGAACTGGAGGAAATCATCCTCTCCCCTAAAACCTGGCCCACTAATCAATCAGATCATGGCTGGTGCATCCCCTTCCTCCATATCCCCTCCATATCCCCTTCCCAACAAAAAAACCTATCAACAAAAGCAAAATACTGCGATACTAGAAATCTGAAATAAATACAGGGAACACTGGAGAAACTTAGCAGGTCTGGCAGCATCTGTGGAGCGAGAGAAACAGAGTTAACATTTCGGGTCTAGAATGAAAATTCTGAAGAAGCACGTTGGGCTCAAAGTGTTAATTCTGCATCTCTCTCCACGGATCACAGAATCCCTACGGCGTGGAAACAGGTCATGCAGTCTGCATTTACTCTCCAAACAGCACCCCACCCAGACCCAAACGCCCCACTCTATCCCCAAAACTTTGCATTTCCCCATGGTTAATCCACCCAACATACACATCCCTAGATACCATGGGGGAAATTTAGCATGGCCAATCCACCCTAACCTGCACATCTTTGGACTGAGAGAGGAAACCGGAGCAAACCCGCACAGACATGGGGAGAACGTGCGAACTCCGTACAGATAGTCACCTGAGGGTGGAATCGAACCCAGAGCCTTGGAGCTGTGAGGCAGCAATGCTAACCACTGAGCCACTGCACCACCCAGATGTTGCCAGACCCGGCAACATCCTTCTTTGAGTCCTCAAATAACCCTCCTGCATCCAGAGCCTTTTAAGGGAAAGGAGTTCCAGAGTTTCATTCCCTTTTGTGTGAAAACGTACTTCCCAACATGAGCCCAATGGTCCAGTTCCTGGGTTAAAGCTGTGTTCCTGTTTGTTCTCACCTCACTGACCAGAGGAACACCTTTCCACAACTAGGCTGTCACATTTCTTTTTATGTTTTGAACCCCTCGATCCGATCACTCCTCCGTCTTCGAAACTCAAGGCTACGTTTCACAGCTTTGATTTTCTATTTGCTCCTCAATGTTTCCCACGTTTCTTACCCCCTGAAACCAACTAGACCTTTTGTGTCTTTTACGTCGGTTCTGAAGATGCTTTTTCGTTATTAATGGTTTTTGGAGAACATGTGCATAAAAGATTGTGCAGATTTGTTCATTTTAAAGTCTGAGCAGATGTCTGGGCTTGGTTTCATTAATAGAAACGCTCATTCAAGAAGACACTTCGATTAGCCTGGCATTAACATCACTAGAGATCAGATTAATTGATCACATGCATGTTGCTATTTGCTGCCTATTAGTTGCAGTGTTCCCTACGTTAGAACAGGGACCACATTTGTAAAAGTACTTCATTGCCTGTAAAGTGCTTGGCAACATCTGGCGGTTGTCAAAGGCACTATGTAAATGTCGGATTTTTGTGAACACAACCTGTTCAGAGGTATTGCTACACAACCTTTGGAGCAGATGAGACTTGAACTCAGGCGCCCTAGCTCAGTGGTAGGGACATTACCACGGGTGCCACGAGAGCAGCCTAAATGTATTCCTTTAATTGGAAAGCATCCGCCGGGCAATGGAGAGCTGGGGTTTTGGGGCCAGTGAGCTCTTCTGGGGAGCTGGCACAAAGATGATAGCCTGAATAGCCTCCTGCAGTGCTATATCACTCTATGGTTCCAAACTGAAACACTGCCAGCAGCTCCTGTACATATTAAAATATTGGCAAAAAGCAGGGAATTGGGATTCAAAGGGCATTAAATTAATTTTGTTTCAACCACACATTTGAGAGATCTGGAACCTGTTGCCTGAAAGTGGAGTGGATGCAGATGTAACATGAATATTCAAAAGAGAACTGGATATATATGTGAACAAGAAGAATTTGCTGGGCTCTGGGGCAACATACAGGTGGGCAAGATGAAACAGCAGCTCTTTCAAAGAACACACGTTAACTCAATGGGCTAAACCACTTCTACCTTGTTCCCAAAGATAATAGGAACTGCAAATGCTGGAGAATCTGAGATAACAAGGTGTAGAGCTGAATGAACACAGCAGGTGCTCCTATGATGCTAAGCTTTCCTGTTCCTATGTTGCTGCTTGGCCTGCTGTGTTCATCCAGCTCTACATCTTGTTATCTCTACCTTGTTCCCATCTTTGTTCAGAGGATATGGGCCTTGCTGGCAAGTTCAGTATTTACTGTCGATCCTTAATTGCCCTTGGGAAGGTGGTGGTGAGCTGCCTTCTTTATCCACTGTAATCCGTGTGTTGTAGGGACTTTTAGGGAAGGAATTCCAGGATTTTGACCCAGTGACACTGAAGGAATGGTGATATATTTCCAAGGCAGGACGGGTGAGTGGCTCGGAGGGGCACTTGCGCCCAGGTATCTGCTGCCCTTGGAGACAGCAAGATCTGCAGATGCTGGAGTCACAGACAAGACGGGTCCCGAACCGAAACGTCAACTTTCCTGCTCCTCTGATGCTGCCTGGCCTGCTGTGTTCCTCCAGCTCCACACTGTGTTGTACCTGCTGCCCTTGTCTTTTAGATGACAGTGGGCATGGGGTTGGAATGTGCTGTCTAAAGAGCCTTTGTGAGTTGGCTCATTACACCTTGCAGATGGTACACACTGCTGCGACGGAGCGCCAGCGGCAGGGGGAGCGAATGTTTAAGGTGGTGGATAAAGTGCCGAGGAAGTGGGATGGTTTGTTTTGGCTGGTTTCGACTTGGTTGATGGAGCTGCACCCATCCAGGCAACTGGAGAGCACCCCCACCACACTCCTGGCCTTGTGCTGAGGATGACGGACAGGCTTCGGGTGAAGACTGCTGCATCATTCTGTTTCGAACTATGTGCCAAAAACAGAACGGACCCCGTTAATTAGGCAGCTCCAACAGATGGGAATCGGTTCGCTGTCTTGTTGCAGACTTGCAACGACTAACCTGCAACGATGCAGGGCGACGTACGCGAACAGGTTTAGACAAGTAGTTCCAAGCGAAAAATTGCTGATCGAGCAATTCGCCTTCAGCTTCAGAAAGTCGCTGACATTCAGAATCATTTCAGCCAATTTGAGAGAGTGCTCTGATACGCAGTACTCCTGTCACCAGCTTATCACAGCACCTTACTGCACAGGAGATGATAATTTGACCAAATGCATCTCCCTGTCACTCCCTCCCTCTGAGAAAGAGTTTCCTCTCCCCTCTCGATCTCCATGATTCTGCAATTTCTGGCTTTTTGAAGTATTTATCCAATTTCCTTTGACAATGACTAATAAATCTGCTTCCATGCCCTTTCAGTCGCTGCATTCCAGGTCTTAGCTCACTGTACAGAACAGCTCTCATCTCTCCTGTATCTTCAATCTGCATTGTCTGGCTGCCGATTTTGTTGCCAGTGGCAACGGTTTCTCCTGGTCTATTCTGTTGAAATGTTCATTATAGTAGCAAACACCTCTGTTAAATGCCCCCACCATTAACATTTCCCGTTGAATCCTCACCTTAACCTTCCCCATTTCCAGGTGATTAATGGCGTTCCAAAAAGAAGCTCATTGTCATCATTAATACATACAGCCCACGAGCAACGTCGAGATGCTCATTTAACGAGCTAGTGCAGGCATAACAGGCCAAATGGCCTTTTCTCTGTGTCATAACACATCTGAGATTCTGAGGCAGTACCGTCCAACATTCACCGATAACAGGTTGGAACCAGGCTTCAGGCACTGAAAGACTCCACCAAGTTTACCTTCGACGGGTCATCCTTCAGCGCTGCCCAGCGCCCTTTGTGGGGTCTTCGTAGGACCCCTGTGGTGCTATAGATGTCCATGTGGCTGCCCACAGGAATGCCGGAACTGTGAGAGTATCTGAGCTCTGATGCACTCCCTGGCAGTGACCTGTTGTACCAAAAAAGCCAAGCAATAATTAGCAGTGCAACTGATGAAACAAAGTTAAGAAAACTTATTGTATCTTTCAAAATTAATGTATTGAATGAGTGTACACTTGTTGTGGCGGGATTGCCTGTTTTCAAGAAGGAGTTAGATATCGTTCTTAGGGCTAAGGGGATCAGAAGGGTATGGGGGAAGAAAGCAGGAACAAGGGGACACAGTTGGATGAGCAACCATGGTCAAATTGAATGGCGGAGCAGGTTTGAAGGGCTGAATGGCCTACTCCTGCTCCCATTCTCTGTGTTTCTATGCAGCGTAGAATACACAGTCCTCAGAGTTACCTGGAGGTGGCCAGGAGATATCCCAATGAGAACCCTACCGGCTGGAAGAGTCTCTGGTCTTGGCTGCCAGTGAGACTGGCCCCCATCTACACTTGCCCCATTCTGAGCCCCAACAAACAACTACACAGCCCAGGCAATCCCTGGAGAGTGCACTGGGATTAGAAAATGTGGCAAAGTCTTTTATGTACTCTCATCAACAACAACCTGCATTTAGGTGGTTGCTTGAACGCAGAAAAGTGCTCAGCAGGACCAAAGTCAAATGAAAACTGACACTGCTTCGATGAAGAGACAGGCTTTTAAAAGATTTATGCCTCATCCTCATCAGGGCAGATACATGCATTCCAAATTTCAAAGGGAACAACAATTTATAATGCACGAGAAAAGAGCGCTGATTTGACGGCAGATGTAGGCCATTCATCCCATCAAACTTTTTTAAAAAGATTATTCTTTCATGGGGTGTAGGTGTCACTGGCAAGGCCAGAATTTGTTTCCCATCTTGGACTGGATAACTATTAAGGGCAACTAAGAGGAAGCAATGGGAATTGGTTTGCTCCGTGGGTGGAATGACTCATTGGATACTGAGGAATACCAACATCATGGGCTCAATTCTCATCATGGATGAGGTCCAACATCCGGAGGAAAATTACAGCTGTGTAATAAATATTTTATTTTTGCATTTTTAATATTTTACTCCCTTTCAATTATGAGCAAATAAAATATCGGAGATGGGTCGGGGCAAAATCCGGTTTCATTAACCATCACACTTAATCCGTTAATACAGAGTCTGTTTATTTTCCAATTCTTGTGCAGGAGGGACCAATGGTGGTGGTGGTGGTGGTTGGGGGCCGGGGAGCGGTGTGCAGGGCAGGACAGTCCAAGGTGAGAGGTCATGAGATGGCACCTCCAAGAGTGTTCCCATCCAGAAGTGACAACTGTAGTCGTCTCAGGTTTGGGATGGTTGACCTTGGATGGAGCTCAGGGAAATGTTTGATTGGTCGCTAGCGGCAACGCTGGGGCTTTGCGATTAATGGCTCCCAAGCGAATCTGACTTTCGCCCCGTTTACCTCGAGTAAGCATCCCGAATGCCCGTCTTTGCTCTCAACTGCTCCAGTTCCGTCTGCATCCTCTCCACTTCGGCCATCAACTGCTCCTGTGAGAAGATAAAGGCGGCCAATCATCCCAATGCCAGACCAGCCAATCCCACTGACTCTTAAAACCGGCAACGTTCGAACCACCTCCCGTTTCGTCAAGGTCCCCGGTGGCCCGTGTCAGAAATGCCAGCAATCAGTCAGAATTGGCACCTTTGTCCCAGGGCGTCACATGTCCCACAGAGACGTGATTACAGCAGTGCAGTACCGAGGGGGTGCTGCACTGTTGCAGGTGGCTTATTTGCATTACCAGCCAAGGTTCAGACTGACAAAAACAGTGATGTGGAAGGGTGGGTCAGGGATTCTCCACAGGTATATTCCAACAACAACAGGAACTGGTTATTGATCCCACAACCGTTTGTAGGATCCTGCTGTGCACAAGTTAGCTGCTGGATCTGCCTGCAAATCTTAAATCCAGAGACACATCCACATAAAGCAGACTGGCACCGCAGTACTGAGGGACAGTCGAACTCTACCGTTTTTCCAATGCTCACCCAAGGTTGGTTCCATCCTGTCAGACGGAGGCGAAAGATCCCAAGACACAATTTCCAAGTAGACGGGGGAAGAGACCCCCGATGTCCTGTCTGATATTTATCCCTCAACCAACATCAGTAAAGACTAATTGTCTGGTCATTATCCCAATGTTGCTTGCTGACAGTAAATTGGTTTCCCGGGCTTTGCTACAATCTATGACAGTGCGCACACTTCAAAATGCACTTCCTAGGCTGTAAAATGACTTTCGTAGCCTCCAGATGCCTAAGAGTCCTTGCAGTTCTTTATTTCGTTGTAAATTGTACAGTGCAAACTGCAGTCCTTTGTGTACCAGCCGTGAACATACCCCTAGAACACACAGGTAAAGCCAAATGGAGCAGACATTTAGTCAGTTAAATAAAATGTCAAAGGACATCAACCACACACTGTGTTCAACACTGCACTCCAAACAATTCAGAGTCATCCAGTCCCAGCGACCTGCAAAGCAGCAATCTACAGTCAGCAACAGGAAGAGGCCATTCTGCCTCCTTCAAACTGTTCTATCATGCAATTAGACCATGACTTATCTGTAAATCAACTCCACTGACCCATATTTCCTCTATATTCTTTCAGACTGTTGAAGATTTCAAAGCCCCAGTTGACAGTAGGGATCCAAAAGCTTCTTTGGGGGTGGGTTTGGGAGGGGTTTGCCCGATACACATGACCCTCCGAGTTCCAGAATGTCCCAGCTCAAACTTCATGATCTGTCCCAACGTTCATGATTTGCCAATCAGAGGAAAGAATGTCTCCATCAAGGATTCAGTCTGGTTCATGAGGGGGTTTATGAGTGAAATATCCTGAATAGCTTGAATATTGGAACAAACGGCCTATTCTTTTCATCACCATTTCCTGGAACATAGGAACAGGAGGAGGCCATTCAGCCCCTTAAGCCTATTTCGCTATTCAACGAGATCATGGCTGATCTGTCATTGACAAATCTCTTAATATCATTGGTTAACATATAAAACCTATTAATCTCAGATTTAAATTGAACACGATTGAGCATCAACTGCAGTCTGAGGAAGATAATTCCAATTTTTTTTCTATCATCCTTTTGGGTGTGGTCCTGGGGGTCTGATTTCAATATTGTCTTAGTGGATGGCTTCTGAGTTAAAATCACCCCCATCATGTCATTTCTGAAAAACCCGGCTCAAACTCTGGCCTCAAGATCTCACTCCCAAAGTGTAGAAACACTTTGTAAATGGCTTGTACTTGTGAATGTGGGTTTGGCTGCTTTACACGATCCACTAGCATTAAAAAAAAACACCGCATCCGTATCCTTCGTTGTTACTGAAGGAAGAGTACAGTTTACTCGCACATAAACCCGCATCCTCACCCACAGTATTGCCATGGACCCTGTGGATCCCAATTCGTTCTCTGTCTCTTTTACCCCTCACCACCACCTCCTGAGCCCAGGGATAATGCCATTTGTAGTGACCCCACCCCCACTGTTGTGGTCAGCTCACTCAGCACCAGCCATGAAGGAAACCTGGTGCCTCCAGCTCTGTGTGTTTTATAGTGACACTGAGTTGTGCCTGTGTCTGCTTGAAGGACCTTAGCATTGCTGCTTTCTAATCATTCACTACCTTCGTCTTTAAAATGTTAATATATATTTAAAAGTAAGTGTGTTGTATAATTAAATTAATAAAGAAATATTTGCAATGCAGACCTCATGCTTGATAATATTTGACACTGATCATTCATTATCTGTATGTAAAAAGACAGAAGGGAAACCAAATGTTGTCTCATTGTTTACTTGACTGACCAGCATGGATTTGGTGTTTCTCTTCGATTTCTGCTGCTAACCAGAATCTTCAGTGGCAGCCCTTGGTGTAAACCAGGAGAGGTGCAGCTATGGCACTGATGGAGATGTTTACTGGGCAAAGGTACATTTTTTTCACCCAGAGGATGGTGCAGGGTCTGAATTGCACCTGCCTGGGAGGGTGATAGAGGCAGGTCACCTGAAACCTCTTTCAAAAAAACGGACTTGGATGAGCATTTGAAATGTCACAACGTTCAAGGCTAAGGGCCAACTGGGCTAGTGGTAGATTTCGCATAGTTTTGGCTCATTGGGTTTCCTCTATGTTGAGTGATTCTCTGGTCAACTCACTGAATCTTTTTAACTTTTTCGACATGACGGCGTACTCACTGGAGTTGTATTAACCGATGGAAAGACAGTGGCTCAGAGACTGGGAATTCAGCAGTGGGTAACACGCCTCCAGGCTCCCCCACAGCCTGCCCACCCACTGCGAGGTACAAGTCAGCCCAGCGATGTAACAAAACATAAGAAACAGAAGCAGGTTCAGGCTATTTGTTCCCACAAGACTGTCTGCCATTGCTCAAAGTCTGACCAGGCCTCACCTCCCTGGTGCCAGCTCCTCACTACCCTCCCCGTTACTTCAAAATCCAATCTACTTCCTCTTTATATACTTCCGGTGATCTGGGCTCCCTCATTTTCACAACATCCATTCTGGAGTCCGATTTTCAGAGATGTGTGTTGCAGTTGAGTGTCACGTTCGGTGTTGCTCCCATGGTCGCTTTAAGGGGTCAGAGGTATCACATTGAAAGGTAGGCATTCAGCCCATGTAAGATATACTCGAGTTCTGGAGAGGAGGGGGTATACACACAAGCCCCTGTCCCGTCCTTCCACCCCATCGGCTTGCCGTCCATTGGCCACACTCCTTGACCCCGGGCCCATTTCAAGCCTAAGCCTCCCTTGAAAGTTCAGAGATCTGAACTGCAAAAACCTCTGTCCAGTCGTCCAGAAGCTGAGTTCCAGCTGCGCACACAACTAAGTTCCTCCTCCCACCCTTCTTCCCACTCCCAGGTGCGAAGAGGGATTCTGGCCAATAAGTCCCTTCACTTCCAGGACTGGTTGTGGGAAACTGGCCAACTGATCCATTCAGGATTGGAGCCCTTGGCTCTTGGCCCAGCGCTGAAGGATTTTTGAGTAACCCCATTTAGCCCAAACCAAGAAGATACCTTGTTGAGTAGCACTTCCTCCTGCACCTTTTTGATGTTAGAGAGCTCCTGACTTAGTGCATTCTATGAGGCGAGGAGTTAGAAAGGGAAAAGAAAGAGACAGAAAAGGAGAGACAGAGGTTAGATTTTTTTTAGCTGTCAGGCAAAGAGGAACAGAGAAATTGTCACACGAAATGCACAGCAGACAAAAACATGACAGAAACTGCTCTATCATAGAGGTGTAAAGCAAATACAGTAACAAGGATATCCTGTGGCACAGCAGGTAGTGTCCTGTCTCTGAGCTAGGAGTGGTGGGTTCAAATGCCACTCCAGGCCTCAATGGCCAAGCAAGGTCGGTTTATAATGCCACTAAACAGGTTGTGTATTAACACACAAATCCTTCCAACAGGCCAACAATAGGCGGGTGGTAAAATCAGGAGAGATTCCTGGTCAGCCCAGCAAGGGAGAGAAATCCAGACCTCTCCCATAGCCTGCCGCGTGCCACAGAAACGTACCCTTCCCAACTGAACTGGAGCACACCGCCAATGAAATACATCATGGACATGAATGTTCAAACACATTCCTGTTGTTCATTAGGTACACCTCAATAAAGGTATCCCTAAGTATCTCCTATCGCAGAAATCTAACACATCCCTGAAGGGGGCTAACCAGCGAGGTGATAGGGTAAATGTGCTGGACCATCTAAGGCAGCTCTTTCGCTGAGGGTGATGGGCCAAATGGCCTCTTTCTGTGCTGTAGAATTTGACACCCGTCACATCTCCCCAGGCAGCCACACCCCAGTCACAAGTTCAGGTCCCAGCGACTCCAGCACAAACGCTAGGCTGACACTCCCAGTGCCCAGGGCTGAGGGAATGCCGCACTGGTCCTCTTGGGTGGATGTGAAGGACCCCTTGGTGCTGTTGTGAAACAAGTGAGGGGATTCCTGCCAGGGGCCCTGGACAATATTTAGCACTTAACTAACATTATTCAAATACTGATGGACAACTTCACAATCACATCGCTGTTTGTGGGACCTTGCTGTGTGTGCAGACTGACTGCTCTTTCCCATTCCGTTAATGCGATGGGATAATGTTATTGAATGCAAAGAAGACTTTGCTGGCTGTGAACCCCAAGGTGATGCGGAAGGGTCTGTATAAATGCAAACATATGCTTTACTCAGCCTGCAATCTGTGCAGGCCATTATTCCCTCTGAGTTATTCTGATTATGTTCATTGTCTGAAATTGATGCTGCTTCTTCAAGCCCGGCTATCAGCAACATTCCTGTTCAATCGATTTGGATGTTGGAAGTTGGCGTAGATCAGTCAGCCAACCCCTCCCCAGCCAATCAATCCCTTACCTCAATCTCATCTTCCCATACAGTACCCATCTCCCTTGACGTCTATCGATCTCTGTCATGCCTGTCAAGAGAGAGGCGCATGGCCTCCCCCCGTTCACCGTTTCTCCCCGCCACACATTTCCAGTTAAGAGGTGACTTCTCACCTTCTCCTCCAGGGCTGCCATCCTCTCCTTCAGGTGGAGTTGTAGCCGCTCATTGGATTCAGAGAGGAGCCTGTCGACAGTCTCTGAAAGGCGTTTGTTATGGTCATCGTTCATCTTCTCCCGCTGCCGGGCCTGCGCACAGGAACCACAAGGGGGTTTAGACCCCCAGTCTGCACAGGGCTCACAACGTGCTGGGGCACACATCAATGACACAAATCTCCACCACCTCTCTCTCTCTCTTCCTTCTGCCACCTAACCCCCCCACCAGGAAGAATAAGGTCAACCAGGGATAGGTTGGAAAAGCTCAGCAGGTCTGGCAACATCTATGCAAACAGAGGAACGGCGTTAAATGTTTCCAGTCTGATGTGACCCTTCTGCAATTCAATCCTGAAGAAGGTTCATTAGGAATCGGAAATGTTAGCTCTTGTTTTTCTCTCTCCACAGACGCTGCCAGACCTGCGGAGTTTCTCCAAACGTTCTCTGTGTTTGTTTCGGATTTCCAGCATCTGCAATATTTTGCCCTTATTCAAGTGTCTAAGATTTGCTCGATTTCCTCCCAGGATGTCCTGATGCAGGGATCGGGATGAGGTTGGTGATAAATGTTACTGGGCTAGGATTCCAGAGGCCCAGGCTAATGCCCTGTGAGGTCCTGGTTACAAATCCCACCACAACAACTTAGGATATTGGGAATCAGCTCCATGCAGGTTTCATTGATTTCAAAGGATCTTACAATTGGGAAAGTCAAGTGCCAGCTGGAATTGAATCATCCATTTCAACTAAAAATAATGTGATCCTACGGAGGTGTCTCTACCACTGGGCCAGAGGGCTCCAGGGTTCAAGACCCACATTAGGAGTTTCTAGGAAGGAGTGTTCATGATCCAGCTCCACATCCTGATAACCAGGTCAGAAAACTTTCTGCCACATTCCCAAATGGGGCGCGCGCTTGCGTGTAAGTGTGTGTGTGTGTGTATACATGTGTGTGTGTGTGTGTATGCATGTGTGTGTGTGGGTGTGTGTGTGAGCAAGTGTGTGTGTGTCTGTGTTTGAGTCTGTGTGTGTGAGCATGTGTCTGCGTGTGTGTGTCTGTGTACGCGTGTGCGTCTGTGTGCATGTGTGTGTGTGTGTGCATGTGTGTATGTCTGTGTGCATGTGTATGTGTGCATGTGTGTGTATGTCTGTGTACGTGTGTGTGTGTCTGTGTGCATGTCTGTGTACATGTGTGTGTGCATGTGAAGGTAGGGGGATGGGTCTGGGTGAGATGCCCTTCAGAGGGTCGGTGTGGACTTGTTGGGCCGAGTGGCCTGTTTTCACACTGTGGGGATTCTACTCTAATCTATTCTAACACAATGTAAAATGTGATCTTTGATATTTAATTTCTACATTTGTTTGAACGAGTCCACAGTATTTGCAAGCAATTTGAGCTCCTCCTATGTTTGTGGCCGATGTCTCGGCTGATCAGGGATAGAAAGTATTCCCGCTTTAGGACATTCGAAGTCTTTACCCTTTGCAGTTCCTGGTTTTTCTCTTCCAGCTCTGTCTCCAGTTGGCACAGCCGTTCCTCGATATTCCCGTGCCTCTCTTCTGCCTGCATCAGAGAGATTCCCGAGTCAGTCCGAACCAGTTACTCATCGCAATATGGAAAGCAGGTATGGTCTCCTGGCTCTGCCCAGACCACAGCGCGGTGGCACTCACCCTGAATCAGGCCTAGTGTGATGTGGTCATGTTACCACACAAGTAACCCAGAGACCTGGACTTATACTCTGGGGTGTGAGTTCAAATCTCAACACAGGATATGGAGAATTCAGACGAAGGGGATTCATAAATCCAGATTGAAACGCTGTTCACATTAATAATAGAAACAGGGAAAACAGGAGCAGGAGCAGGACATTTGGCCCTCTGAGCATGCTACACTATTCATTATGATCCTGGCGGATCATCCAACTCAGTCCCCTGTTCCCGTTTTCTCACCTTTTAATCCCTTTAGCCGTAAGGACTATATCTAACTCCTTCTTGGAAACATTCAATATTTTGGCCTCAACTGCTTTCTGTGGCAGAGAATTCCACAGGCCCCCCCACTCTCTGGGTGAAGACATTTCTCCCCATCTCAGTCCTAAATGGCCTACCCCATTCCTTAGACTGTGACCCCCCCCCCAGGTTCTGGACTCCCCAGTCATCAGGAAAATCCTTCCTGTTTTTACCCTGTCTAGTCCTGTTCGAATTTTACAGGTTTCTATGAGATTCCGCCTCATTCTTGTAAACTCCAGTGAATGTAGTTCTGACCAAATCCAGTATCTCTTCATATGTCAGTCCTGCCATCCCAGGAATGATCATGAAAGGACTGGATTATCATAAAAACCCATCTAATATCCAGCAGGACCCAGAATCTGCCATCCTTACACAGCCCCTGGCCTACATGGAAACACCAGATCCCCTCCAAAATGATTGGCTATTCATGCCCTCCATTTGGCCAGGAAGTCACTGAGTTGTCCATGCCTCTCGTTGAGCTTCTGCAGGGCAATTAGGGACAGGAATTCATTGCTGGCCTGCTGGTCGTGTCGTTATCTCAAGGAAAAAATTTCACAAGAAAAGGAAGCGACTTCCAACTCAGGGTCAGGAGATTGTGCAGCAGAATCCCACTCTGGGTGACCTGAGGGCTCATTCCAGGCTGACACTCCTGGCGCAGGGCTGAGGGTGGGCTGCATTGTCAGAAGAGCATCTTTCAAGATGAGCTATTTAACTGAGGTCCTACCTGGGAGGGCGTCAAAGATCCTGTGTGACTATGTCAAAAGCCAGGAATGGTCTTGTTTGTCCATGTCCTGGGCCTGTATTAACCACCTCCTCCTCCCTCTCCCCACCCCCCAACTAAGAACAGTCAGGCCAACTGACTGGTCATAATCTGATCTGTTGTGTGCGGGGGACATAGAAACAGAAGGAAGTCATTCAGCCTCTTAAGGCTGTTCCACCATTCTATAAGTCCTGGGCCTAATTCCATATACCCAGCTAAATAAAAACCGAAAGAACTGCGGATACTGTAAATCAGGAAAAAAAAGAATTTACTGGAAAAGGTCAGCAGGTCTGGCAGCATCTGTGAAGGAAAAATCAGAGTTAATGTTTCGGGTCCCGTGACCCTTCCTCAGAACATACATGTGCACACGTCTGTGTGTGTATGTTCTGTGGAAGGGTCACCGGACCCGAAATGTTAACTCTGATTTTTCCTTCACAGATGCTGCCAGACCTGCTGAGCTTTTCCTGCAACTTCTGTTTTTGTTCTATATACCCAACTTTTGGCAATATCCCTGAATATCTTTACATAAAAAGAATTTATCTACAATTAATAAGTCATCCTGCATCCACTGCCGTTCAGTCCCTATGGTTCAACATTTCAACGTCAACCAGATGGGAAGGGTCTCCAAGCTGTCTCAAGTGGGCAATGTGCTGAGGTGAGGGTGAAGCGACCCAGCGTGGAGCCTGTAAGGACCTGGAGGAGCCCACTATGTGGAACGTACCTTGTTCAGAGCAGCCACTCGCTGGGCCAGCTCGGCCTCTACCTCTGGCAGAGTCTCGGCCTTCCTCATGGTCTGCTGCAGCTTCTGTTTGGAGGAATCCAGCCATTCCTGGAGCTGCCGGCTCTTCTCCTCACTCTGGAAGGGAAACACACACACACACACACACACACACACACACACACAGTCACACAGTCACACACACACACACACACACACACACACACACACACACGCGCGCACGTGCACGAACACACGCATACAGACACACAGACACAGACACACACGCAAACACACAGACACAAGCACGCACACACAGACACACACACACACACCCACAGGCACACACACACATGCACACAAACACACACACACGCACACCCACAGACACACACACACATGCACACAAACACACAAACACACACACACACACACACACACACACACATCTCTGGTGAGACTGGATGGCACAGGACTGATCCCAGCATTTACCCACACAACATACACGGCTCTATATTGACAGGAGCTTATTCCAAACCTTTATAAACACTGTCTGGGTCTCAGTGGGAGTATGGCAGCCAATCCTCCCCAGAATGAGGAGAGGTGAAATGGTTGAGGAGAAGTGGGGGACGTGAGGTTGGGGGGAGGTGACGGGGGTGAGGTGAAGGGGGGGATAGTTGAAGCAGGAGCTGAGGTTGGGGGCAAGTGAAGGGGGGAGTTGGGGGGGAGATGAAGTAGGGGTGGTGAGGTTCAGGATAGGTGAAGGGGGGAGTGAAGTTGTGGGGAGGTGAGGGGAGTGAGGAGAAGGGTGGAGGTGAAGGGGGGGAGGTGAAGGGGGGGAGGTGAAGGGGGGGAGGTGAAGGAGGAGCTGAGGTTGGGGGAAAGCAAAGGGGAAAGTGAATTCGGGGAGGAGGTGAAGTGGAGAAGGTGAAAGGGGAAATGAGGTTTGAGGTAGGTGAAGGGGGAAGTGAAGTTGTGGGGAGGTGGGGGGGG
>JAHRHZ010000008.1:15559276-15579490 GCA_024137785.1 Ginglymostoma cirratum | reverse complement strand
GAGGGGGTGATGACGGACGGGATGTGGGAGGTGAGGAGAGGGTGAGGAGGGTGTGATGAGGGACGGGATGTGGGAGGTGAGGGGTGGATGAGGGTAGTGATGAGGGACGGGGTGTGGGAGGTGAGGGGTGGATGAGGGTAGTGATGAGGGACGGGGTGTGGGAGGTGAGGGGTTGGTGAGGGTAGTGATGAGGGACGGGGTGTGGGAGGTGAGGAGAGGGTGAGGAGGGGGCGATGAGGGATGGGATGTGGGAGGTGAGGGGTAGATGAGGAGGGGGCGATGAGGGATGGGATGTGGGAGGTGAGGGGTAGATGAGGAGGGGGTGATGAGGGATGGGATGTGGGAGGTGAGGGGTGGATGAGGGTAGTGATGAGGGATGGGATGTGGGAGGTGAGGGGTAGATGAGGAGGAGGTGATGAGGGGTGGGAGGTGAGGGGTAGATGAGGAGGGGCGGGTTGCCACAGCAACCCAGACACGGAGTGACCAATAACAGTGAGAGAGAGAGGGAGGTAGCGCCGGTCATTACGTTCGCGTGCAGCGTGAAACCCATGACCTTAACAGTCAGCAGCAATTCGACAATTTACAAGCTTGTTCAATATTCGACTCCTGCCCTGACCGTTTCAATTGGGCCGAAAGCATTACCTTGCGGAAACGCATCCAAGAGCCACATAATTTACTGACAACCAAAGTGGAACAAGTCCAGTAGCTCCATTAACTGAGGAACTGCGATAAGGGAACTCGTCTGTCGGCTGAAGGCTAGAGCCAGAGCCCTTGCCCTAAGGCTTTGGACGGGGTGCGGAGTTCTGTTCCCTCTGTGTTATCCTGCTGCTGTGCAGACCCTCCGAGGGGCCGTGCAGCGGACAGTGGGACAGAGGGGGGGAGTTACCCGAATGGGACCGGGGGAAAAGGGGATGCAGTTCTGTGGAAAGAGTGGAGAGGATGGGGGCTCTTTGTCAGCGAAGGTTAAAGGGGAGGTTGAATGGAGCTACCCAAAAGTTGGGGGGATTTTGACAGAATCGATAAGGAGAGGGAAGGTCTAGTGGCACAGTGGGTAGCATCCTTGCCTGTCAGCCAGGGTCTTTGGGTTCGACTCCCACTCGAGAATATGTCAGCCAAGGTGGGTGTGTTCATAATATGGTCAACAGTGCATTTTGCCACAGGAACGGAAATTCTCTGGTGGGGGGGGGCCCCACGCGCCCCCGCCTCCTTTCTTTTCTTTTGGGGGGGGTGGGGGGGGGAGAAGGAGGGTACGACGCAAGGAGATCTGCTGTCCTTGCCCAGTTCGACCTACACGTGACTCCAGACCCACCCCAACATGACCGCCTCCTAATCAACCTCTGGGCAACTAGTGATGGGCACTAAGTGCCACTCTAGGCAGCAATGTCCAAACCCCGTGAACAAATCTGTAAAAAGGTAAAGACAAGGGGCAGAAGGACCAGCGGGTACAGGTGAAGCTGTAAAACAGTGAGCTGTTAAAACAGTGAGTTCAGGAATGCATTGCCTGAAAAGGGCAGTGGGAACAGTTTTAATAACTTGGAAGCAATTTATTCTTGAAAAGAGACACATTTACAGAGCTGTGGGGAAGGGGTTGGACCAACTCGACAACTCTCCCAAGGGCAAGAAGGGGAATGATGGGCCGAGTGGCCTCCACCTTTTGCTGTTGGTTTTAAGAAGAAAAAGTGAGCAAACAGTAGGCACCTTCTCATGCAGGTAACACCCTGCAGAGCACCAAGAGATAGGAGAGGAGCATTCAAACACGCAGTGAGGCAGGTTGCTCTCAGATGCCTCCCCACACTGTCATGCCCAATGAACACATGCCCCTCCCGGCAACCAACTGGAGGATGATTGGGTGCGTGGGGTTGACCAATGAGGTGGGTTTTGACAAGGATTTTTAAAGGAGAGTTTGAAGGAGTTTGGAGCAAGAGCACAATGGGACGGTGGGAAAATGGGAATATAGGGAGTGGGGCTGGAGGGGGTAACTGGAAGAGTTTGGGGTCCCACAGGTCAGGGGGTTGCTGAGACCTTGGAAGGACTTGCTAATGATTTCAATGCATCAGGTCCTGGAGCCTAAGGAGGTTGTCAAGGATTGCAAATGCACAGGGGACTGAAATTCATTGTGTGGCAGTGTGTGAAATATTCAATCATTTGGAGACGTTTACATAGGCATAGAGCGAGGGTGGGGTATGGGTGTACACTACGGACATACAAGAACTGTTCCAGGGATGAGGAATGTCACCCATGAAGACTGCCTGGAGAAGTCAAGGAGTTTTCCTTCCTTGGAGAAGGGATCAGTTCAAATATCCAAAGTCCTGAAAGCTCTGGACAGAGTCAATAGGAAGAAACCACTTCCACTTATGAATGGGCTGAATGGCCTCCTTCATGACTGGGCTAGCTTCAAGCAATATTTCTTCACACAAAGCCGAATGGAAATCTGGAACTTTGTCCCTTAAAATAAAGCAGGTCAGGATGGGAGTCGACTGAAAATTAAGATCGAAATTGTTAAGAATTCTTTTTTTGTTCAATATGGAACCACTAGATCAGACCAGGTCGACATAGAGCAGCTCAGAGTGGGGGCAGTGGGACAGGTTTAAGAGGCTGAATGGCCTCCACCTCCTATTCTTATGCAAATTCCAGTGGGAGTCAGTTTTAAAAGTTTTGATAGAAAGGTGAGAAAAATATTAAGCACTGGAGAAACTCAGCAGGTCTGGCAGGTGCTATGGAGAGAGGAAGAGAATTAACATTGAGTCCAATTTGACTTTTCTTCATAACTTCAGAATCATATTGGACCCGAAACGTTAACTCTGTCAGACCTGCTGTGTTTCTCTGGAGCTTAGTGTTTTAATTTCAGATTTCCAGAGTCTGCCATACTTTCGCACTTATTTAAAACTTCCGTTTTGCCTGTTCAGTTCTCTTTGTGACCCAGATCCAAGAGAAAATGAGAACAGTTACCTGCTTGAGGAGGGACTCTTTACTGGCCAACTCATTCTCCAGTTTATCATTCGCATCATGAAGCGACGTAGCTTCTCGCTGTGCACTGAGGTAGCGTTTCTCCAGTGTCGTTATTCTCTC
Source organism: Ginglymostoma cirratum (assembly GCA_024137785.1). Classification (NCBI taxonomy): domain Eukaryota; kingdom Metazoa; phylum Chordata; class Chondrichthyes; order Orectolobiformes; family Ginglymostomatidae; genus Ginglymostoma; species Ginglymostoma cirratum. Next base: position 15,576,421 of record JAHRHZ010000008.1, on the reverse strand, counting down.
TTCCATGTCTTCTCTTTGTGCTAAAGCCTGCACAGGGAAAGCCAGGAGGGACAATCTGGAAAACAGATCTGAAATGATCCCCATATCCCACCCTGAACGCACAGAACTTGAACAGTGATAGCAACAGCAGCAGCTTGAATTCATACGATACCCTGACAGAGGAGAAATCTCCCAAGGCACTTCACCGGGACATTATCAAACAAAATCTGACAACATTCCAACGGAGAGAAGTAACTAGGCCAGGAGACCGAAGGCTTAGTCAAAGAGGTAGGTTTCAAGGATGATTTTAAGGGGAAAGTCGTGGTAGAAAGGTTTAGTAATGGATTCTCATAACTTTGGGTCCAGGCATGGGGAGATAAAGAAAACCAGGAATGCCTATTTCTCTTCCATCTAGAAGGACAAGGGCAGCAGATACATGGGAACGTCAGCCCCTTCAAGTCCCCCTTCAAGCCACTCACCATCCTGACTTGGAAATATATCGTCGTTCCTTCAGAGACGTTGGGTCAAAATCCTGGAATTCCCTCCCTCAGACAGAAGCCACATGACTCCTGGTTGTAGTCCAACAAATTTATTTGAAATCTCAAGCTTTCGGAGCAGTGTCCTTGACGAAGAAGCAGTCCTCTCAGAGCTTGCGATTTGGAATAAACCTGTTGGACGACAACCTGGTTCAGAGATAGTAGGACCTGCAGATGCTGGAGAATCTGAGATAACAAGGTGTAGAGCTGGATGAACACAGCAGGCCAAGCAGCAGAGGAGCAGGAAGGCTGACGTTTCGGGCCTAGACCTTTCTTCAGAAATTTTCATTGGAACCAAAACATATTTCGTTGGTTGTTAAACACTTTGGTGTCTTCTCCAAGTGGTTCAAGGCATTATATAGATGCAAGCAGTTCCATCCTAGCATAGAGAAACAATGACCAATTTCCCAAGCGAAGCTACAAGTGACAGAACACAGCTGGTCCAAAAGTCAGCAGAACCACCACGGACCTGCCCCACAGCCCCTCCACCACTCCCCCACCAACCCTCCCCTCCACCTAGCACGCCCCCTCCCCCATACCTTTCCCCTCCGTTACTGCGCACTCCCACAGCCCTCCCCTCCTGCCTCTCCACCCCCCGCCAGTCCCTCCATCCCCTACACCCCTGTCCTCAAGCTCCACCCCCAACTCCACTCCTCCCCTCACCCCGTTACGGCCCTGCCCAGACGCCAGTCCGCTACCCCCCCCACTAAACTCCCTCTGCTACCCCCTCCCTCTCTCCTTCCCTACCCATGCCTCCTCCCCCCCTCCACCATCCTTCCCTTTCTCCTCCCTCTCCCTCTCCCCTCAGCCTTGTCCCCCACCAGCACCCCCGACCCCCGTACTCTACAATCTCACTGGGCTATGAATCCGGAGGCTCAGGCTGATGATCCAGGCTCGAATCCCAGCAGGACAACTTGGGGGGTGGGGGGTGGGGGTGAGATTTAAATTTAATTCGTAACATTTTGGATATTCCCTTGCTGTTAGCATGACAACTACTTTCAGTTGGTGCAGAACTCCGCTCGGTCCACCAAGAACTGTAGGTGGGAAATCTGCCGTTCCTTCCCAATCTGGCCTCCGTGTGACTCCAGACCCACTGCGAAGGGGATGACCCTGCACTGCCCTCTCAAATGACAGAGAAAGCCACCCAGCTCAAGGGGCATTAGGGATGGGCAGCCGCTTGCTAGCACCCCATGGAAGAGCAAAGAAAGTGTTCATCCACCTTTAAGAAACGAGAGAGGGCCTCCCAGTCCCGTTCGCAGCCAATCGGTAAATAGAGAGGTGGCTGCAATGAAACCCCTAGTAAAATCAATAGCCATTGAACCAGTGTTGATGTTACTGAGCCAACATTCAGTTCATATTACATTCCTTTGCACAATGTTTGGAGGCAATTGTTTAAACATCTTGATTGTTTTCCGTTAAAACAGGGAACAACGGAGCTGCCCTACAAAGGTATTATTAACATTCCTTACTCAGTTATTAAGTAATTCACTCATTCATTCTCTGTTGCTGCCTAAAAAAATTTGCCACGAGTACCCATGCCACCTCAACGAGAGGCTTGTTTAACCCGACGTATTATGATGCCAACATTTTGACTCAAAGCTGCCCACATCCCCCACACACCCCCGATGTGCCACTATCATTGACACCGCGCGTTCCACTCTGGATCAGAAACTTGCCGACGCCCCTGCGGATGATTCCGTTCCACCGCACGGACCCTCGGGCCGCGCCCGCTGCCAGCACTTACCTCTTTCAAATCTCGCTGGAGCTTAGCGTTCACCTCCTCGGATTTGGTCAGGTCCTTGCGCGCCGTGCTCAGCTCCTCCTCCACCTCCGCCACCTTACGGCACAGCATGGCCAAGCGCTCCTTCATCTGGAGAAGCTCGGCGCTCTGCCGCTCAATCAGCTCTGAGTCCCCGTCGCCAGTCAGCGCCGTGCCATTGGTCAGCCTCTGCGGGCAGGACAGCGGCAACTGCGTTAATCATCTGCGGGCACACCCCCCCCTTTACAAAACATAAAACCGCCACATTACCGCTCCTCCCCTCCCCAGGCAGTGTGTCAGCCTGATCCAGGGTCGGTGCCAGCACAATTCCGAACATCAAAGCCAACGATCGCCAGCCGTCACGATGGCACTGGTCCCTCTGAAGGCAAGCTCAGGAATTGTTAATTTACCACCACTCTTAAAACAGAATCGTGAGGGGGGGACGCTAGTTGGCTGGGCACCTGGTTTGCGATACAACATGATGCCAACAATGCGGATTTAACTCCTGTAACCTTCACCACCAGTTATCTCTCTCTCTCTCTCTCTCTCTCTGTCTTGATCTCTCTCTCTGTGTCTCTCTCTCTCCCGTCTCTCTCTCTCCCTGTCTAGATCTCTCTCTCTGTCTCCCTGTCTCTCTCTCTCTCTGTCTCCCTGTCTCTCTCTATGTCTCTGTCTGTCTCTATCTCCCTTTCTCTCTCCATCTCTCTCTCTCTCTCTCCCCCTGTCTCTATCTCTCTCTCTCTCTCTCCCTGTCTCTATCTCTCTCTGTCTCTCTCTATCTCTGTGTCTCTGTCTCTATCTCTCTCTCTCTCTGTCTCTATCTGTCTCTCTCTGTCTCCCTGTCTCTCTCTATCTATATCTCTCTGTGTCTCTGTCTGTCTCTATCTCTCTCTCTCTCTGACTCTGTCTGTCTCTATCTCTCTTTCTCTCTCCATCTCTCTCTCTCTATCTCTGTCTGTCTCTCTCTCTCTATCCCTCTGTGTCTCTATCTCTCTCTGTCTGTCTGTCTGTCTCTCTCTCTCTCTGTCTCTATCTGTCTCTCTCTGTCTCTGTCTGTCTGTCTCTCTCTCTCTCTCTGTCTCTGTCTGTCTCTCTCTGTCTGTCTGTCTGTCTCTCTCTCTGTCTCTGTGTCTCTCTCTCTGTGGCTCTCCTATGGTCCTGTGGGACGACAGCAACTTTATTCAAAACAGGAGGTAGGAAATCGGGCCAATTGACACCACAACAACACGGTCACTTCCCAAGATTCGGATCACTTTGTCGCTCGGGTCACTCGCTAATTTCTTTCTAATATAAAATGATACAGTGGGATGCGGGCAGCATTGGCTCGGTCGACATTTATTGCCTTGCACCCCCCGAATTGCCCTCGAGAAGGTGGGTACGAACCGCCTTCCTGAACCACTCCAGTCTCCGGGGGTCAAAGGAGACCCTCAATTCTGTTTGGGACTGCTTCTGGGGATGGCAGGACTGGCGTATGAAGAGAGACTGGATTGGTTAGGCCTCTATTTACTGGTGTTTAGAAGGATGTGGGGGGTTCTCACAGAAAATTCTAACAGGACTAGACGAGATGAATGCAGGAAGGACATTCCTGATGTCCGGGAATTTCAGAACCGGGGGTGGGTAGGCCATTTAGGACTGAGATGAGGAGATATTTCTTCACCCAAGCAGTGGGGAGCCTGTGGAATTCTCTGCCACAGAAAGTGGTTGAGGCCAAAGTTTTGATTGTTAAATGAGTTAAATATAATTCTTACAGCTAATGGGGTTTGGAGGAGATGGCAGGAATAGAGACTAAGTTGGATGATCAGCCATGATCAAACCGAGCGGTGGAGCAGGTTATTCCAGCTCCTATGTTTCAACAGGTTCCAATATTTTGACCCAATGGCACCGAAGGAACGCTGATAATATTTCCAAGTCAGGATGGCATATGGCTTAGAGGGGAATTTGCAGGGGGTGGTGTTCTTATGCATCTGCTGCCCTTGTCCTCCTGAGTGGCACAGGTTGTGGGTCTGTGAAGTGCTGCCAAAGGAGCTTTGATGGATGTCTGCAGTGCATCTTACAGATGGTGCCAAGCTTCTGGAGTGTTGTTGGGGCTGTCCCCCATCCAGACAAGTGGTGGGTATTCCATCTCCTCCTGATTTGTCCTTGTAGATGGTGGACAGACTTCTGGGGAGTCAAGGAGCTCAGCATTCCGAATCGCTGACCTGCTCTTGTAGCCACCGGCTAGTTCAGCTCAGTTTGTGGTTAATGGTGATGCCACCCGGACTTGTTGGCGAGCTATTTAACCGTGAAAATGTCAATAAATATCAAGGCGAGATGGTTAGATTCTCTACTGCTGCCTGGCACTTGTGTGGTGCAAATGTTACTTGCTTTACCAGCCTATGAAATGAAATTATCACAAATTTGAAATGATTAATGATTTTTCTGAGACCGCCGTCTGGGGAGTGGGCCTCAGCCTGCTATCTTTTCCTGTGACTGAGCTTGTTCAGCCTTGAATCTAGACAACAGCCCAGGGAGCGGGGGTAGGCCCATTCCAGCTCTGGGCAGCAATTCGTCCCACAACAAACTCCTGGAGTTTCAAACATGGCGCACTCACATCCTGGGCTGTCGTTTCCAGCTCCTCTTCCAGTATCGAGACTCTCTCCAGAGCAACTCGCAACCTCTCCCGTACCTGCCACACAAAAAGGATTAGCTCGGGTCGGGAATCACACGGATTTCCAGCTGAATATTCCACACAACCTGACTTGGATAAGAAATGGTAACAGAATAACCAAAAACAAGGAGGTTTCTCTCAACCTTGATAAAGTCGCTGGTTAGGCCTCAGCTGGAGCACTGCATCCAGTTCTGGAGTGCCATGCTGTGGGGAAGGATGGTAAGGCCTTCGGGGGCACACGGTTTGGTGGAAGAGTGCCAGGGGATGGGGAATGGAGAGAAAGCAGCGACTGGGATCTCAGACTTAAGAGAAGGGTTTCAAATTATTGATCAGGGAGACGACTGAAACTGTTCCTACTGGCAGGACGGTCAGGCAGGTCCATGGGCATACAAATCAGAAGTAGGCCACTCGGCCCCTCGAGTCTGCTTTGCCATTCGATAAACTCGCGGCTGAGCCCCCTTGCCCCTGAAAGAAAGGCACAGAGGAACGGGAGTTCCTTTTCTTAAATTATGACCTTGCGAAATGAACGCAGGCGGAAACGCATTCAATTGTTAACTTTCAAAAGGGAATCGGATGAAATACTCGAAACGGAAAACCGACAGGGACAACAGCTCTGAACTGAAGGAGCGGGACAAATTGGACAACCCTTCGAAAGTGCCAGCACGTGCATAATGGGCCAAATGGTCTCTTTCAGTGCTGTAATACTTGACGAGAACCACTCCCTCCCCCGACCACCCCCCAACCCGACGCGTTCACAAAGACAGCCAACTGTTCAGTGCAAGGGCCCGGACGCAACCAGAGACTGGGAAAGAAGGGGAGGCGGCACCTTTTCATCTAAGGCTTTATGGTGTTCGAAGAGTGATTTCAAGGCCTTGAGCACCTCGACCTCACTAGAGACGCCAGCAGGAGACTGGGCTTGACGTTTCACCACTGTCATCCTGAGGGAACGCTCGTGGCGCGATACCAGGCACTCCAAATGTTCCAACAGCAGCTGTGGCGGACAACAATTTGCATTTATATAGGCACTTCACAGCCCCCCGGCCTTAGCAACCAGTTCATCTTTGGGTCACCGGCGCAGCTGATGATTCTGCCAATGCCTGCTCTGGCTGTTGCTTGAGCCCAATGAAAACCTGAGGTGGTCATGGAAGCAAGCAAATGCCAAAACAGTGTCATTGGAAGGCCCATCTCAGACCCCAGATTTCTACCCACTTCAGTACAGGGCTGTCAGATACTCCAACCCTCACAACATAGGTCCTGTCCCCACCACAACCACTCATTACCTACCCCACTGTTACCTCCATGCCCTAGTGCCACCTAATACCACTTCCAGGCCCCCTCATACTCATGCTACCCCAAGTGTATCCTCACACTGATATTGTCCCACGTCCTCTCATACACAATGCCACCCTGATGCCACATCCATATCCCTCAAAACTCCCATATCCCCTCATCCCCCCCACATCCCCTCATCTCCCCATGTTCCCATCCCCCCATGTTCACATTCCATGTCCCCTGATTGCCCACCAAACCCCCCCACCATGTCCCCTCATCAATGTCCCCCCATTCCTCGTCTCCACATGTCCCCATTCCCACATTTCCCCATCCTCCCATGACCCCTCATCGTCCATCCCCCTTTTCCCCATCCCCCCAGGTTCCTTCATCGTCCATCCCCCCCATGTCCCTATTCCCCCTATGTTTCCTCATTGTCCACGACACCCACATGTCCCCTCACAGCCCATAACACCTCCACGTAAGCCCCGTGCCCCTCCATGCTGCATGCACCCTTGCCAAGTTCATACCCCTGCAAACTGCCCACCACTCATATTCAACCTCCTTGCTCGGCAAACCTAATGTCAGCTCCAGTGCCACTCATTAAGTATCTGCTATAGGTAGACCTTAGAGACCATGTGGAGTTGAAAGAAAGCTCCCACTCACATGCACCTGACACAGAAAAGAAGATTTTATAAATGAAATCCATTCAAAAATTTTAAATTCTTGAATTTGTAATAAAGGCAAACAAGCCTTTATTCACTAAACACATCAAAGCCAGCTAATCCTTTAATTGCCTCTTAAAATCTATCAACCAAAATGTGAACTTGGTCTTGTGCTGATCGTGGATGGGTTTTGCTGCTTCTGAAACTCAGTTACGCACTCATAATGGGATCTGCTGTGGTAAAAGCCCTTTGGAAACTTTAACAATGAATCATACTAAAACTGCAGGAATGAATGACTAGAGATTTACTCCATGCTACACCAGGTGGCCTGTCAATAAAAGATGGCCTGTCCCTTCTTCAAGCCTTTGTACTCTGGAAACTGCAGCTTCTCACTGTAACCGAAAACTGCAACCTTTCCCCTACTTTGAAATGTGCAGGGATTTAAATATATTTCAGATTATGACACCTGAACATAACTTATCTGCCACTGAAATGTACTTACTCTTCCTCATAAAATCATGATTTCTATGGGTTAAGGTCCTTAAAACAGCAAAATGGGGCTGTGTGAACTTGGTACTAATTTTGAACGAACCTACCGAGTTTGGTTTCCCACCATGTTTCGCTACTTCCTCCGCCGCTAAAAATGGCATCTGGTGGCTGTGGCACAGGTACTTCCACATTGAGACCCTGCTTGCCATATTGAAAGCCTCCAAATTAGGTCTGACCCCCCAATACAACTGGCCAGGTTCTGCCAGCTGGTTCTGTTTTAACCACATTCTAGGCAGACGGCTGCATATAGTGATGATTGTTGTGGACATACAGTGTTTTGAACAAATTTACCCTCATGGGCTCTACGCGTTGTATGTGTATATAATGCTGTGACGCTGCCTGGCAGTTAGTCTGCAAGCTGCACATAGAGAAATCAGGCGGTTTGTTCCCATGTTTATTTCATAATTTATAATGTGTTTTATTGCTTTAAATAAACTAACCCAATGAGTTAATCAATTCCTTACGGGTTTTTAATCATGAGAACATTATCACGACAACATGAAAGTCCAGACCAAGGCTAATACCCAGGGGACTATGTTGATGTCTGACTGTCCTTGTCCAATAATGTTCCCAATAGCTATACTGCAGTGGGCACTGCAGGGGATACAGTGAATTAGTTTCCCCCTCCAACTTCATTTTGATTTAGTTCCTTCCTGCTCTCCCTATTCCCTTCCCCACAACCCCCAACTTTGATGGAAAATGCAAATACTCTGGGGACAACATTGATGGTTTGCATTATCCATAATGGGTTTAGCTTGTAAGTACTCAACTGGATACCTGGGCGTTCTTACAAATGGTGATTACTAGCTTAAAGGAAAATGCAAATACTCTGGGGACACTGGTTCAAATCCCACCACTGTAGTTGATGGAATCTAAATCCAATGAATGAAATCTGGAATTAAAAGCTATTTTCAGGATTAGACACCGTGGTAGCTATCATCCATGGTCATGAAAACTCATCTAGTTCACTGATATCATTTAGGGAGGGAAATCTGCCGTCCTTACCCGGTCTGGCCTACATGTGTCTCACGGATCCATTTTGTTGGCTCACCGCGAGTCGCTTCTTCAAACAATTCCCATTTTGCTCCTTCATGGTTCTCCAGAGGTAGAAAGGCGTGAAAGGGCTGAGGCACTGAGGAAGGGATGAGGTTCCAGAAGGTCTAGGGCATGGGCGAGGGGATGGTAAAGAGAAGACTCCTCAACCCATCACATTGCTAGCTCACTGCAGCTTCTACTCACCCGTGTGTTGTTCCTCTCAGCTTTCAGCTCCGCGATCTCTTCCTCCCGCTCCAGCAACTGCTCCCGGCACAGATTCAGCTCCTTTGTCAGTACCGCAAATTCCTGCACGAGAGTAAGGAGATTACTTTGAAAGCAAGGTGCTTCGCAGTGAGGGTGGTAATTGTGCTACAGTTCACTCAAGGAGCCAAGAGTTGCTGTGGTCAGATGCTCTCTATAAAACCTACACGTTGCCATTCTGGAGGCCCCAGTGTTCTCTCCATCCCACAACCAGCCAGGAATCTCTCCTGCTCTTACCATTACCCTTGGAAGCTGATGGGAGGATTTACAACTCAATAATCAACCTGTTTGGCTGCTTTTATCATCTCACCTCCCTCCACTAAGTTCTGGAGTGGGACTCGAACATGGAGCTTCTGGTTCAGAGGCAGGGATACTAGCTACTGTGCCACAAGAGGTGCAGGTTACAATTCTCACCGGTACGGTTACAGAAACAAGTTTCATCATTAGAATGCTAGCTCACGATATGCGGGGGAGAAAGCTGGAGACAACTTAAGGAATGAAAGAATGCGCGGCACAAAAGGAGGCCATTCAGCCCATTGTGCCAATGCTGCCTATTTGATTTAGCTATCCACGTCATCCCACAATCTTCTCCCTTCCAGGTACGCCTGCAAACATTTCCCGTTCAAGACTTTATCTAATTCCCTTTTGACAGGTGCTCTGCTTCCACTGCCCTTCGCAAGTGGCATATTCCACATCATTCTTGCCAAATGAAATCTCATCTGGTTAATTTTGCCAGTTTGCTTACAGTGCTCTAGTCACTGACTCCCCTTCAACTGGAACTAAAACAAAGTTGCTGGAAAAGCTCAGCAGGTCTGGCAGCGTCTGTGAAGAAACAAAACCCATACAGTTAATGTTTCGGGTCCAGTGACCGTTCCTCAGAATGGTTTCTTCAGTTTTTATGGATTTTCAATATTGCTGAATGGATTTAGCGATTAACTTACATATGGTGGCACGGTGGCTCACAGCGCCAGGGACCTGGGTTCAATCCCACCCTCGGGTGACTGTCTGTGTCAGGTTTGCACATTCTCCCCGTGTCTGCGTGGGTTTCCTGCGGGTGCTCCGGTTTCCTCCCACAGTCCAAAGATGTGCAGGTTAGGGTGGATTGGCCATGCGAAATTGCCTTTAGTGTTCAGGGATGTGTAGCTTAGGTGGGTTATAGGGTGATGGGTCTGGGTGGGATGCTCTGAGGGTCAGTGTGGGCTTGTTGGGCCGAAGGGCCTGTTTCCACACTGTAGGGATTCTATGATAATTCTGTAGCCATGGTGATGTATTTAAAAGTATATGAGAGAAATACTTTTTGGACAGTAATGGGTTTTCATTTACATTGGCAGAATTTTACAAGCAAAGGGAAAAGCTGTGCATCAGGCTCGTCCGAAGCGTCAGGGGCTGATTCTTTTCTTCCCTTCAATTCATGGAAATGTGCACAAAGGAAAGCAAGAAGATTTTTTCATTTCAGTTTGCACAGTTCTTCACTGAGGCTGGATTTATAAAGTGGCTGCTCCTGAGAAAGGCTGAAGTAGTTTAGAATTAATGTGAGCAGTTTAGTTTAAGTGTTCCAGACCAGAAGTCTTTTGGTAAAACCCTGGAAGGGGTGGTCATGAGAAGCTGAAAAAAGACCAGGCTTGGCAATTTGACAAATCAGAGGTTATCAATTCTCATGACCAGGAATTGAAGCCATAGCTTAGTCAAACTGATGTGAGATAGAGAAGGGATTTCTCTCTGGTGTCTGGGTACTGTAACGGAATGCTGTAGGGGTTAATGAGATGATACTTTTGATATGTGTTCAAAATCTTTAAATGTGTTACAAAGAGTTTGGTTTATCCTATTATATCTTCAGTTCATTTGTGTAATAAACTTCTGTTTTCATGTTCAAACCAAACCTGCAATATTGCATGTTTGTATGTCACGAAAATTAAAAATGATCTGTCAAGCCAATTAAAATCAGATGCCATCATAACATTCCATGTGACGAAGATCCCTCATCGCTGGTGATCCTTTTCCACCTGGAGGAGTTCAACAGTTTTTCCTCAAATGTAGTGCACTGTGCTCAAAATATATACTTTTTAAAAAACAGGGTCCTTTTGAGGTTTCTCAGGGGCTACATTTTGATTTGCACGGGTTAATTTTTCATAGAACGCCTACAGTATGGAAGCAGGCTATTTGGCCCATCGAGTCAACACCAACTGTCCGAAGAGCATCCCACCCAGACCCAACCCACTACCCTATCCCTGTAACCCTGCATGGTCAATCCACCAAGCCTACACATTCCTGCACACTATGGGGCAATTTAGCATGACCAATCCATCTAACCAGCACATCTTTGGATTGTGGGAGGAAACCGGAGCACCCAGAGGAAACTCACACAGACACAGGGAGAATGTGCAAACTCCACACAGACAGTCACCCGAGGGTGGAACTGAACATCGGTTCCTGGTGCTGTGAGGGTGCAGTGCTAACCGCTGAGCCACCGTGCCGTTCTACCTGTCAAAGCCCCCAAGAAACTTTCTCTGGTTTACTGTCAATTACCCTTTATCAGGCTAACTTTCTCTCACTCTCTCTCACTCTCTCACTCCCTCGCTCTCTCTTTGGACTCTGTCTCCACCTACACCTCTGACCCCCTCCTCCCCAACTGTCGTCAGCATAAATACCACATTTTCCTGGCTTCTATCAATTCTGAAGAAGGGTCACTGGACTCAATATGTTAACGCTGCTTTCTCCAGACCTGCGGAGTTTTTCCAGCCATTTCTGGTTTTGTTACACGTTTCCAGCAGCTGCACTTCTTTGTCTCAGAGATAGTAGGAACTGCAGATGCTGGAGAATCCGAGATAACAAGCATGGGGCTGGATGAACACAGCAGGCCAAGCAGCATCATAGGAGCAGGAAAACTTGACGTTTCGGGCCTCGACCCTTCATCAGAAATGTTTGTTTAAGATTACATCAATTTAAAAAGAGATGGCATCACAGGATGACCTTAGGAGATAGGGGGAAGAAAGAGAGAGGGGAAGAGAGAGGGAAAGAGGTAGAGAGAGAGAGGTGGGGAGAGAGAAAGGGGGGAAGAGAGAGAGAAGGTGGGGGAGAGAGAGAGAGAGAGAGAGAGAGAGAGCACTTTAAGGCAAGGCAAAGAGATTCCTAGCACGAATTCCGACTGCATGTGACGGGGGCCTGTTTGGCCGTTCTGCCTTTGGACATTTAGGAGTCTGAAGCAACGTACAACTATGATATCTTAACTTCCCAAGTCAGAACAAGACATGTTCTGTATTGAACAAAACACAACGCATGACTTTTGAAATCTGAATGTTATTACAATCCTACACAGTTTGTCAGACTGCAGCAATGTTTAGTCGTGGGCTCCTGGGGCTAATGCTGAGTCTCAAACCGCAAAATGTGGTTCAAATCCCGTCAGCATTGAAAACAGAATTCCCACAACGGAGCCGAGGCATCAGATCAGGTTGGGATTACACACATGCAACACACACACTCAAAACAGGAGCAGACCATTCAGCCCTTCAAATCTGCTCCACCATTCAATATGATCATGGGTGACCCAAGGTAGGCTAATGGGCCGAGGAGTGGCAGAGGGAGTTTAATCTAGAGAAATGTGAGGTGCTGCATTTTGGTCAAGCAAAACAGAGCAGGACTTATACCCTTAATGGTAAGATCCTGCCAAACACAGTGAACTTGGGAGTGCAGGTTCGCAGTTCCTTGAAAATGGAGTTGTAGGTAGACAGGAGAATGAAGAAGGTATTTGGTACGCTTGCCTTTATAGGTCAGTGCATTGAGTATAGGAGTTGGGAGGTCATGTTGAGGCTGTAAAGGACATTGGTTAGGCCACTTTTGGAATACTGCATTCAATTCTGGTCTCCCTGCTACAGGAAGGATGTTGTGAAACTCGAAAGTGTTAAAAACAGAATTTACAAGGATGTTGCCAGGGTTGGAGGGTTTGAGCTACAGGGAGAGGCTGAATAGACTGGGGCTAATTTCATTGGAGTGTCAGAGGCTGAGGAGTGACCTTATTGAGGTTTATAAAATAACGAGGGGCACGGGTAGTGTGAATAATCAAGGTCTTGTCCCCAGTGTAGGGAAGTCCAAAACTAGATGGCATAGGTTTAAAGGTGGGAGGGAAAAGATTTAAAACGGACCTAAGGGATACCGTTTTTACACAGGGGGTGGTGTGTGTATGGAACGAGCTGCCAGAGGAGGTCGTGCTAGCTGGTACAACTACAACATTTAAAAGGCATCAAAAGGTGGGAAACTGTTTCCAGTTGAAGGAGAGTCAACGACTAGAGCACAGTCAACATGGATGAGTTGGACTGAAGAGTCTGTTTCTGTGCTGTACAGCTCGATGACTCTACCTCAATGCCATATTCTTGTTTTCTCCCCATACCCCTGACTCCTTCAAATCTGAAATTTCTTTATTTCTTGAATACATTCAGTGACTTGTCCTTCACAGTCTTCAGTGGAGGAGAATTCCACAGTTCATTTACCCTTCGAGGGAAGGCGTTTTCCCCTCATCTTAGGTGCAAGTGGTCAACCCCTTGACCTGAGACAATGATTCCACAGTTCTGGGCTCTCAGCAGCACCTTCTCAAGCCATCATTAAACCCTGGGTGTCTCACCGAGACCATGTCCCTTTCTTCTAAACTCCTGAAACACAGACCCTTTCTACTTAAACCCTCTTCATTGGGGAACCTTCTCATCTGGAATTAACCTAAACTGGGCAGACGATGGCATCGCTGTAGCGTCACTGGATTACTAATCCAGAGGCACGAGCTCCAAGGATAGGGGTTCAAATCCCACTGGGGCACTTGGTGCAATTTTCATTCAATTAAAGAGATCCGGAATTAAAAGCTAGATTCAGTCATTGTGACCACACCTACAATCAGCTATTGTCATAAAAACCCACCTGGTTCACTAATGCACTGCAGGGAAGGAAATATGCCATCCTTACGCAGCCTGGTCTATACATGACTTCAGACCCACAGCGCTGTTGATTTTTATTTAACAGTGTAGAGCTGGAGGAACACAGCAGGCCAGGCAGCATCAGAGGAGCAGGAAATGCCTTCAGAAGGCGTTTCTGAAGAAGGGTCTAGGCCTGAAACATCAGCTTTCCTGCTCCTCTGATGCTGCCCGGCCTGCTGTGTTCCTCCAGCTCCACACTGCGTTATCTCAGACTCCAGCATCGGCAGTTCTTACTATCTCTAATGTTGACTCTTAAGCGCCCTCTGAAATAGCCCTCGCAAAATACTCAGCTCAACAGGCAATTAGTCTACATTTGAGTTAAAGTTGGAGGGTTCTGACATACTTGGCTGAAGTCATCCAGAAAATGTCTGAAGCATTAAAAGCTGGTCCAATACCAAATAACCTGACACCGAACTGCACTCATAACCTGCTGTTCCCATTAACAACTGACTAGCCAGACCAAACCCCATCCTGCACGCTCCCCACCCCAATACGCCAACACCCTCCACACTCCTGAAGACCAGCCTGATCCCCATGTTGCCCAGTCACCTGGCCGCCACCACTTCTCCCACCTGACCCCTTTCACCAGCTGTACCCCATCACAATCTTCCACCACTGCCTCATTATACCCCTTACCCATCTGATACTGCATCCCCACACCCACCTGCCTCCCAGTCCTGCACCTACCCCCCAACCCTGTCCAGAAGCCACATGTTCCCCTGACCCTGATCACTGTATGAAAATGTTTCGCATTTGGCAGCATTTCCAACACCAACTCCCCACCTGCTGCCAGATTCCACCCACCAAACCCCACCATGCCCACTCTGCCACACAGTCGAGCCACATTCTCTCTCTCTCTCCCCCTCTCAGCTCACATCTCTGCGTGTCACACACCAGCTGCTGCTTGTGTGGGAGACTTCCAACACAGTGACACCAGTTACTATTCAGGGCCTTCATTCAGCAAGATCCGGGAGAAGTGTGAGAAGGCTTCAAGTTAACAGAGCGTCGAGAATCTCCCTTCCTCCCAGGCTCATTAGAGTCTCCCCACTCCAGCCCGATCCTGGCAAACTGGACAGCTCAGAGATTGGTCGGGCCGCTTACTGGCTCCTGCCAGTCGCCCCTGGAGGGGCAGAAGAGCAGCTGGGAAGCGAGCAGGGGGAGGGGGATGTTCCGAGTTTGGGCAGAAGGCTGCAAATCTTTGGAATTGTCCACCCCAGAGTAATGTGGTGCACGTTGTTTTGTCCCATAGGGGCAGGCTAGTGACGTTGCATGCCCAAGATCTGCTCTGACTGTATCATAGGGTAACACAGGCCAAATAGGTCACAGCCCCTCCTCTACATTGGGCTCTTCAGAATCAGGGGGAGGATGGAAGGGGAGTGCAATTACACACCGTCTACGAGACCAAAGCCAAATAAAAACCCAAATTAAAGAGAAATTAACACTGATCTCCCAAAATTCCAAACAGTTACACTGGAATCCCCAAACTGGGAACTGGACTTAAAAAAGGGCAGAACTCCAGTGAAAATGCTGGGATTACCGACTTGCATCTGTCAACAGAAGTTCCTTTCCAAGAAGGAGTTGGGTAAAGTTTTTGGGGCTAAAGGGTTCAGAAAGGGCACGGGGAGAAAGCAGGAACAAGGTACTGCGTTGGATGTGTAGCCATGATCACATAATGACAGAACAGGCTCGAAGGGTTGAATGGCCTACTCCTGCTCCAACTGTCGACGTTTCCTTCCCAAAAGGGCACCATCTGACAAATGGACCTTTAACTGCTCAGCAATAACCAGCTCAGTGACACCCAGTTTGAGGTTTGCCAGGGCATTGGTTCAAACATGGACAAAAGAGCTGAATTCCAGAGGTGAGGTGAGAGTGACAGCCCTTGATATCTTTATTCATTTGACCAAGTGTGGCATCAAGGAGCCCTAGCAAAACTGGAGTCAATGGGTATCAGGGGGCAAACTCTCTGCTGTTTGGAGTCACAGCGGAAGATGGTTGTGGTTTTTGGAGGTTAATCATTTCAACTCCAGGACACGTCTGTAGGAGTTCCTCAGGGGAATGCTCTTGGCCCAACCATCTTCAGCTGCTTCATTAATGACCTTTCCTCCATCCTAAGGTCAAATGTGGGAATGCTCACCGTTTGCACAATGTTCAGCACCATTTGTGACTCCTCAGATACTGAAGCAGTCCGTGTTCAAATGCAACAAGATCTGGACAATATCCAGGTTTGGGCTGACAAGTGTCAAGTGACATTCACGCCATACAAATGCCAGGCTATGATCATCACCAATAACAGACAATCTAACCAATGCCCCTTGACATTCAACAGTGTTACCATCACTGAATGCCCCACTATAAATATCAAGGGGGCTTAGCATCGATCAAAAACTCAACTAGACTCACCACAAATACAGTGGATACTACAGCAGGTCAGGGGACATGAACAAGTAACTCACCTCTTGATTCTCCAAAGGCTGTCTATCCGTAGACTAGTTATGTGCAGCTCCAACAACATTCATTAGGTGGACACCATTCAGGACAAACTAGCCTGCTTGACTGACACCACATCCACAAGTACTGACTCCCTCCACCAGCAACACTCAGCACACACTGCTGTTCCTATCCACAAGACGTACCAGAGAAACTCACCATAAAGATCCTCAGACAGCATCTTCCAAAGCCATGACCACTTCCATCTAGAAGGACAAGGGCAGTAGACACAGGGGAACACCACCCCCTGCAAGTTGCCCACCATCTTGACTTAGATCATAGAATTGTAGAATCCCGACGGTGTGGAAACAGGCCCTTCGGCCCAGCAAGTCCACACCGACCCTTGGAGCATCCCAGCCAGACCCATCCCTCTTTTACCCACCTAATCTACACATCCCTGAACAGTACAGGCAATTTAGCGTGGCCAATCCACCTAGCCTGAACATCCTTTGGACTGCGGGAGGAAACCCATGCAGACACGGGGAGAATGTATAAACTCCACACGGACAGTCGCCCGAGGGTGGAATCGAACCCAAGTCCATGGTGCTGTGAGGCTGCAGTGCTAACCACTGAGCCACTGTGCTGCCCTCCTTGGGAATATATTGCCTTTCCTTCACTAACACTGGGTCAAAATCCTGGACGTCCCTTTCTAAAGGCATTGTGGGTTCTACCAAGAGCATGTGGGCTGCAGCAATTGAAGAAAGCAGCTCACTAGCGCCTTCTCTAGGGCAACCAAGGACAGGCAATAAATGCTGGGCCAGCCAGCGATGCCCATGTCCCATGAGCAAATTTAAGAAAAATAATGACCTTCATTAGTTCTCAAAATGTAGACAGAGACAAAGTGACATTAACAGGGAGGCGATGGCCTCGTGGTTTTATTGCTGGACTGTTAATCCAGAGACCCAGGTAACACTCTGGGGATAACAAGCATGGGGCTGGATGAACACAGCAGGTCAAGCAGCATCATAGGAGCAGGAAAACTTGACGTTTCGGGCCTAAA